>JAGVSQ010015488.1:0-10129 GCA_022683975.1 Rhyacophila evoluta
AAAAATCCGACAGATGGGGATTCGAACCTGCATTCCCCGGATCGTTAGGCGCGTATGCTCCCAACTACGCTACCATCCATTAGGCAATAATAAATAATATAGTGCATAAATGCAATAACGTGATATAAATTTGCAGCATTCGAGAAAGGTATTAAAAAGCTCAATATATAACTACTCAATATTTGAATCTATGGTAGATGCTATACTTTTTCACCATACAACACTAATAGCAGAATGCATGTGTCAAACAACTAGCTTTTCATCAGAACCGTGTATCGCTGCGTCACAAAAAGGATAAACGTACTGCTAGATGCTCAATGGAAAATAATATGAATACAAAAGAATTGTAAATAGCGACTGTAAAAAAGTAAAAAACGTAATTCACAGATAAAAAGAGCCCGTAAACGTTTATTTAATGAGACTGAAATCTTGAAGTAAATAATTTCTAAAACGGGTATTTTATTTATACAACCTGGTATCAATTTAATAAGTTCAAAAACTATTTAAATTGTTGTGATGGAAGTCCTTTTTTCTAGTCACATATTACACAAAAGTTTTATTTTCCAAACTTAAATTAGATGCTTATTCAGCATTGGCACCTTACATCCTTTTAGTAGAATGTGTATTAAGTTGTGTAAATTGTGATTATCGAAAAAAAGCTATTCACGAAAAATTGTGGGTTACATCCTTATTTCTTTCTATAGTGGATTGTAAAATGTAATGAATGAAAGATTTAATATTTTTCATATTGGCCTGTAAAATTATCGCTACGGAAATAATCATCGAAATGGGAATCATTTAAATCCGAGCATGGTCCATTTACTGTATTAAATTAAATCTATATAGCTTATATTCTTTTCGAAATTAATGAATCTGGCTTTTATATCCTTTTTCCTAAGCACAGCATGTGCATTGATAAACCGGAAACCTTTTCACGTCTTGCTTTACACATTCATTTATAATGTCAACAATGTCCAAGAAAGTTCGTAGCCGGAGGGTAAAGGCGTTGTTCCAGCGACATTCCCAGTGACCTCTGCGGCGAGATGGTTGTTAATGTGCCGGATTTCGGAATTAATGTTCGCCAACCATAAACCTGCAGATAACTTTTCTTAACGACCAATAAAGACGAGTGGTTACCTTTACGGACGCTGGCTGGCTCAGTCTAAACCCCTTACAACGCTCGCTCCTCACTTTATTACAATACACTATTATGAAACTAACTAAACATATACAAAATTTAACTCCAACTAAACTATTATATCTCTAGTACATTAATTTCACAGTAAATTGTTGGTAAAATTGTCTTAGTATATTGTAATCTAACTTAAAGATACACCGTTTTATATATTCATATGAACAAGTAGCCCACTAACATAAGAATGTTGCACACTTTGATTTGATTAGGAGATAGTATGAAAGACCGCCATAAAATTAAACGTGAACTATGCGCAAAATTGAGCTATTCTAAGTTGTTGCATTTGTTATTGTTATCTTAGTTTAGTCTTATTGAGTTAAGGTGAATGTTGTTTTATAAGTTTTTTAGATTAAATCTATCTAACTCTCTTTTTTCTTATTCAAATTCTCTCGTTATTACGTTTTTTTTTTATTTAATGTATTCTCTTTTTTAATTTTTGTATATATGTGGTATATTTAAAAAAAAAATATTTGTACGCCAATTTATAAATGCATTGCACTTGTAATTTTTAAAGTTTTCAATTGTTAAATATATAATTTACATGAATACGATCACTTTTTATTGTTTTAATTGCTATTTGTTATTTAATTTACCATATTTTATGCATTAAAATATCATAGAGTTAAAATCTTCCAAACTATCAAAAAATATGGACAGTGCAATATGAATGCGTTATATTTTCTTTTAATAGATTCTCACGTATTTGAAGTATGTATATGTATCTCTACAACATGAGAAATTTTCTTAGCAGATTATATTTATAAATATAACCCATCAAAATTTACAAACTGCATTTTTTAATAAATTTTATCCAAGTACGGAGCTTCAAGCCGCAAGCTCTGCTGCAGTACGGCTCAGATGTGCACACCCCTACCGCAGCAAATATTTAAATATTTTAGCACGCCTACACAATAAAGTTGTTATACAAATTTCTATTAAAGTAAATGATTTTATTGAAACGTTACTATTTTTGTACGAGTTTCCATTTTTCATACATATTTAATTTACTTTTAGTCATATTTTTTATTTATCTTCTAATACGAAGCGGTAACATATACTACACAATTATATATACAAGTGGAAAAGTGCTGACATGTTTAATTAAGCAAGTTTCTTTCCACGCATGGTTTGTAGGTAAACATTATTTTTATGTTCATATAACACACCGTACGAACAGGGATAGCTTTGAGATGTAAGACTTACAACTGATAAAGTTTGTTTTTGTTACGTTCTATTAAAGGGCCTAGCTAGCTGCCAAAATGGAATACGTAATTGAAATATTTTTATGTAAATATTAATTCGTTTAAAATAATAGTCATTTTACTTAGAAGATAAGAAATTGGTCCACATAACCTATTATACATAACTTTATATATATATAACTTTAAGCGTATAGAATTAAGCACAGCTCTTGGTATTCTTCAATATTTAGCATTTTTTTAAATATTAATCGTATATTGTTTCATTCTTTTTTTCCTAGTTACATTGTTACGAAGCACACATTGCTTCATCTCAACTCTTTCAATGGTTTTAAATTTCCAAAAATATATATAGCAGTTCAGATATGGTTAAAAATATTTCTTTAAATATAAGTTAGAATAAAGCTAGATTGTTTCGCAGATATGAATAATTAATATATATATCACGCAATTTGATGAAACGATATTAAAGAAAAATATTTTCTATCCCAAAAACATCCATTATTTATCGATGACATTTATCAAGGTATCTGTCAAAATATTTTTTAACAAAGTAGAGATCCTTTTGCTTTATTTTCAGAATGGTAATTTTCACAATATTGTGATCCATATGCTTGACTGTTGGATTTTTGTTACAACCAATTAATATTTTTTAATTATTAACAAGTGAATATATTTGTATATAATATGTATGATATATTGACGATAATATTTCTTGAAGTAGACTAAAAGTATAAAATTATATTAACTACTCAGGGAAAAATATTTGATAAAATATGTTTTAAAACGGAAATATTTGTTTCTTTTACATGGTAATGTTACATACAGCAGCTATCTTTTTGTTCCAAAATTTATTCCATTAAAAAAACTCTGATGAAATAGGTCGTGGAATTTTGCTATATCAAAAAAAATACGTGGAATGCACGTATGTACAAATATTTTCAGTGTTTCCATCTAAATTCCATTCCGGTTCAAAAACCTCTCCGGCAGATTTAATTAAATAACAAAATCTAATATGACCGAGGGTCTAAATGTATTTAACGATACTGCAATAGTGTAGCAATATTTGGTCACCGCAACATTTCTGTTTCATATCAACGATAAGTTTTAAGCAAAACAATAATAATTAGTTTCCCAAATTACCAATATCCCCTTCTTAATAGTTTAGTTTGGCTCTGGAACGTGTAACTGGCAATATCTGTTATATTATTAGAAGTTATAATATCTTCTGGTTACTGCGTACATTTTGTAATATACAATTATATTGAATAGCCTAACAACATAGTTTCAATTACACAAAACAATAGAATTTGACTTATATTAAATAGAATATTATTTTCAATTCTATCTATCAGATATTTTCATTAACGTGTCTATTTTTAAATTATAACACAACGTAAAGACTTGAACATTTGTTCAAGATAATTATATGTCAACCAATAGCTAAAGCCATTCATCATCTAGTCCTGAATATTTTAATTTAGCCACTAGGAGGTTATGGTTAAAATACCATGTCATAATTTTCTCATTTAATCTCTAATAAAGTTAGTACAGTATATATGACCACAGTAAGATAATTATTTTCGATATTGCATTGAACTACTTCTTTATTATCTAGTCCACATTTATCTAATATGCCTAATTAATATAGTATATAATATTATTATTGAACGTAAGTTTATATCAAAATTGTAATATTTAATTATTTTAATTCATAATTTATTTCTGGCACAGCCCCATTCCATGTCATATGTAGGACATATTTTATCTTTTAATATGTAGATAAAATCGAATTAATTTGATAATAACTTGTAAATCCTTAGTTTTGTCTTAGTATTTATGAGATATGTATTTATATTATAAAAAAAACACTTTATTAAATTTAATTTAATATCATAGACATAGCTTGTTGTTCTGTTTATTTATTTGTATCAGTTTTAATAATAATTTTTTCTTACCTTTCTGTATCTGACTTTATTTTCTGTAATCCAATATACTAAATATTCCGTAAATATTAATAATTTCAAATAGATTTTAATTGTCAACTAACGATCGAATGAAAGTATTCGTTTTAAAAATGGAACTGACTTAAATGTTGTATTTTCAACAGTCGATACTTCACAGATAATTTTGCTAAAAATTTAAAATTCATAATAAAATTATTTTATGATGATTTTTATTATTCTGTAAATATTTAATGAATCAAATTTTAATATGTTGAATAATTAAAGTAAAGAATTTAACCGTTTCAAAAAGTTTTATATAGCTCTTTTAGTTCAGTTTAATTACAAATTTTCATTAATTGTTGATTTAATATCACATTCAAACAGTGAATAAATTTGTTTTATATCTTATTGATATTATTAAATAATTATTATGTTAATTTCATGCCATGAAAAATACGTACAAAGAAAATTGAATATGTCAAACTACATGATGTAAAAACTTATCTTGGGAGATTTTTGTTTTGAAATAATTGGTTGTCAGTTAAACGCTAAACTCACTAGTCAGTACATCATCCAAAAAAATGCATAGAGCTATGGCATTTAAACATGTAACTTTTTGATAGCTAAAAATTCGTAAGGTTAGTTGGGTTACCACTCAACTACAAATATTTTACATTATTGATGGCTTAAAGTGCACCAAGTCACCAAGCCAAAAATGATTTAAGCATACCATCTTGTTGCACCATTCTATATGCATATTCTGTATTAATTTCACAATTCAAAGTTATTTAAATAATCAAAAAAGGTCCCAAAAAAGTTAATAACATCATTCAATCCTGCAATTTCGTATTCGGATCTATCAAAAGTATGTCATTCAGAATCAGCTTTACGAATTAGTCGTTGAAAATGTGTTTTTGTTTTTATCAAAATAATTGCAAATACAATTATTAAAACAATAAGTTTTTACACTCTCCTGTAAATTTTTCAAAAATGGAGTTACCCTTTTTTATATAATTGTATATGTTAAAAATACTCAATAAAAAAAAGGTTTCCTACAGGTGCAATATTATTTCCAATTCCGTTCTAAACATATAAAGTCCTGTTACATAAGAAAGTAAGAACATCGCCAGTGTAAACGGCGTTGGTTAGTAACTAGCATGCATTTGGGTGCAAATTTTGCTCATATAACTTGGAAGTGCCTCTCAAATTACAATATTAATTTGTATCCGCGGTGCGATAGCGTTTTACAACATGGCGTATCTCCAATTTGTCAAGTTTTCCACAAACTCCACCGTGGGATGGCCGCCATTTATTTTTTAATGGTTGGCATAACGACACTTTTAATTATATTGACGAAACCGACGAAAAATAATCACTACACATTTCATAGGCATTTTGAATGATCACCAAAGACTGCAATTTGAATTTTTATCACGAAGAAAACATTTTAAATATAGATTTTTTTATTAGACGTAAACAAAACTTTAAAATAATAAAAAAATACAGTAAGCACAATTTCAATTTATTAAATATCGATTAACAGGTTTTTTTGCGTAGTTTTTTCTGGAATAGATTCAAACTCATTCTGTATTCAAATAAATTTTATTGATCCTATTTGCTTAAATTTATTCTTATACTTAGCCGTGTAAAATATTTTTAGTTTCTTGTCAATCATTGGTGATAATAAAAATTGAAAGTAATTCATTTTAATATGTGAAAATTTCATATCGTTTCTATTCACAGTTCGTGAGAAGTTTTTCTGACAGAGACACACATATCCTTAATAGTAAAAATATTACTTAAGACGTTAGAAACAATTCATTGTCTGTCTAAAATAGAGTACCTATCATTTTTAGCGGTCTATTTTTTCGACGTAGTTTATGTCGTTTAAAATGATAAAATATATAAACGAATTGAGCCATTAAAAATCTTTTGATATATTTCTTACCGATTTTATAAAATTTACCGCATTTTTAAAATGTTCAAAATAAAATAGACTAATCAGATTTTTGATTTTTTTCGATTGATGATGTGTTTTAAGTTATTATTTTACTGTGTAGAAAAAAACAACTCAAAATTAAAAATAAACAGATCACAAAAAAATTTCAAACAATTAATATAATTTTTTACTTCCTAGGAAAATTAACTGAAACATAGTTTCTTTTCTGTGCTTAATCAATGTATTCGAAAAAATCTCGATATCGTTTTTTTGAGTAGTTTTTGTTTCGTGTTAAACAGATTCTCTCCATAATAACCATAATAGCCGATAAATACAACGACCTCGAGTACAATCTTCTCTTAAATTCTGCAAGAGAAGAAGCGATCTCCAAGTAAGATCAGCTCATTCTATAGTTTCACTATAACACTCTGTTTTCTTTCATGAACACAATCATAAACAAAACAAAAAATGATAAGAGATGATCTCTATTGTAAAATTATTAGACAGTGCAGAGTTAATCTAATTATGCCTTATATTTACGTTTATAATCTCATTAACAGTAAAACCTAAAGGTTTTATATAAATCTATAAATATCAGTAGTTTTCAGTACTTAAAATTAGCTCCGTCCATTTAGTAAACGGTGTGATTTTTATAAAACATAGCCTCTTAGATCAGTGTACTGCAAAAGCTGTGCCGAGACAATGCTGGGTGTGTTGTGGCACATTTCTGTTATGACTTACTATACATTATGCGTGTATTCTTCATAAAAAATATGGCTTAAATTAGATGGATTTATCCAAAGTAGTCTACCATGCAGTGCAAAAAACAGTTCTTTTGTGACGAGTTTACATACTTGAAAGGTTGAATTCGTTGAAAAAATTAGTTCTTTTTGTGAGGTTTATCAAGTGAAAATAACAGATTTTTCAACAAATAGCCCATTTGTAATAATTTTTGCTTAAAGCGACAGTTTATGAAAGATACAGAAAATTAATGTCACTGCCTGTTTATCTGGTTTTATTTAAAATCATTTTCTTTTTTTGTTAATATTATATGTATTAGTTACAATAAAATGTAATAATCTACTTATATTAGAATTGCAATAGCTAAATTATAAATATTACAGTATTTGAGTGTGATTAGTTGGACACGTACGCGTTTTTGTATATGTGTGCATTTGTCATGTGCACAGTTGTCTTATGCGCAGTTATCATGGAACCGTTAAAATTATAGTATCATAAATAAATTTTACGTGTACTTATGCTTTATAATCTATATGGAATAAAATAAATATTTTGTTTCGTATGGTATCAGTTGTCTAGTATTGTTACGGTGTTTTGAACTTTTTTTCAAATCAGTAAACATACAGTTTTATATTGTATTTGGTGGAATTCAATACAGCCATGTTTTTCACTATTAATGATGTAATAAAATGATAATTTAATTTGTATTTTCACTTAAAATACTCTGATTTACAAAATACTGAATAAATTTTATTTAAATCTGAAAAAAAAAACAAATTAAATTGTATATTCAATTTTTTAGAAGCTGTGAATTTCCAGTCGTAAATTTATATATAAAAAAAACACCAATAACAAATACACCGCACAACTTCTCACAAGATTTGATGAAAAGTTTCGAATAAGAACAATTTTTTTCATAAGCTTTAATGGAATAATTCTTTGGGAGCGCTTTTCAGTATTGTGAGCACGTATACAGAAGAAATGGAAAGTTATTTTTCAGGTTTATTCCTGCAAATAAATTACTTCGCTGAGTGATTACAGCCAAGCTGAAATTTCAAATTTCACTTTTTCAACAAAATAATATCTCGGATAACGCGGATATGAAAGTGTGCACAGATCCACCCGAAGGAATTAAAACGTCTAAGAGAATCTCGAAAGACCTTCCGTTTTCCGGATGAATAGTAATTGACGCAATAAAACAATTATAATATTTTAATAATTTAAGTTAAACAAATTTATTCACTTGAATAAGTTTACTTAGAATTTAATAAAACACTGCTGCAAAAAATATCTTTACCAAAATTGTTCAAAATTCTTTTGTTTTATTTCAATGGAATTTTTTTCCCTTTCATTAGAGTTTAGTAATTCGCAACCATTAAATATACTCATAAAATACCAACAGTTAACAATAAATTTAAGCTACGCAAAATTTTATTTTTAATTTTCAATGTTGAATCAACAATAAAAATTCTATAATAAGTGATAAATACAATTACAATCAATAAACAAGGAATATAAAAGCAATAATCCAAATAGGAGAAAGAATCAACTTTAATTAAAAAATACAGTGTTCTCACGATTCAATTTTCAATGACCGATTTGAATGAAAACTATAGTAAGAGCTTCTATTTCAATAGATTTGATCAATATTTCAGTGGATCAACAGAAATTTGACTTCAAAAAAAATTTCCGTTCAACTGATGAGTCATCCGTCTTTTTTTGTTGGTTGTCGCTATGTTGAAACTTGAATTGAAAACTGTGAACTTTATTGGACTGTCAAGTTTACTTTGAAATGGTCAGGCAAGGCGTTCATAGTACGCATAATTATTTTTAGAGTAATAATAAAACTGATAGTTTTTATCAGTTGTGCATCCATTGGGATGCAGTTTTAAGTACTATAATTCCATATCATAAATAGGAACACTTAATGGATTTTCTTTTCATTTTTGTATAAAACGCTTTTTCATATAACTATTGTAAATGTACACAAAGAGTGTTCAAATTTTACAATGAATTTAATTTGATTGATATTGTAAGCATATGTATAGAAATTGTGCCAGGTTAAGTAAATATACATCGAAAATTTTAGCGAAAGCTTTTTGGATTAGTCTTGAAACGAAATACAAGGCGGTCCTGATAATGTAAGCTTTTAAAATAAGGCTTAGTGTGTTTGTTGTCGGCGAAAAAAATCTTCGAAAAGAACACACTATATAGCGCACAATTCGATAAAATTGTTTGGAATTTTTTCATTTTCTTTCGACTGCGAAGAATATATTTTCTTCAATGAATGTGGTATAGTGAACGTGGTATTTTCACAAAACAGGTAAAAAGCTTCTTGATATAAGATATGTATATAAAAATAGAATAATTGCCATTTACTATAATAACATACTTAAATATCAGTTAATATATAACATTATAATTACTTTTCATAGAAATCACTCCTTTAAATTGTTATTACTACTTAAAATATAAAGTATTATTTTAAGAATCAATGTATTTTTAACTTTTTTCACAATAATCATCGATATAGCTTATTTGTGTAAAAACTTCACTTCCCGATTTTTAGTTTAGTGTTTTATTCCCCCAGTTTTGATTGGACAATGCCTATTCCTTTTTAGATTTGGCTCATATTTCAGAAATTCACTTGATTGTGGATTTCTGTTTTGAACACTATATTTGTTTTATTATTTCATTTATTTTTATATTTAAAATTAGGTCACATACTAAAAGGATAGATTGGAAGATAAATTAAAAACTAGGTTAAGAACTTTGTGGAAGGAAAAAGGACGTAATCCACATAGAATTTTTGTTACAGAAGGCAAAAAAAGGTTTTTTGAATGATTTTGGGCCAAAGTAAAAATATTAAATATACACAAGCTTATAGTATACAAAATCTGAATTGGTGCTTAGTTACTCAATATGATATTAATATAATTAATTAAATCGACGCGGTCAAAATCCTTTTTTATGGCCGCAAATTTAACGAGCCATAATTTTTTTCAACTTTTAAGCAAAATTTTTGATAAATATTCGGTATTTGCAGCTTAAATCATTTCAATAATTAATATTTTCGACTGATGGTGCTTGATGGAAATTGATTTTAAAT
>JAGVSQ010015489.1:0-10126 GCA_022683975.1 Rhyacophila evoluta
TAGAATTTAAAATCAATTTCCATCAAGCGCCATCAGTCAAAAATATTAATTAATTGATAGAGATTTAATGCATCTTTTTGACAGTTCTAAATATTAACCTAAATTCCAATTAAAAAACATATATTTGATAAAAAATAAATTGATTTTTTTATTGATTCATTTCTCTTCAATACTGTGTTTACTTGCCGGTACAAACTATGCTTACATCATTGTATCCAAATATGGCAATTTCCTTTCCGACATTGTTTTCGATTTAAAAAAAGAGTACTTGACAAAAACATGTCTACTTAATCGCAACTTCTCTAAACTATCCAGTGTCTTTTCAAATGTGCTTTCAGAGAAAGCGTCAGTCAATGACTCATATATATACTAATATATATATATATTAAGCACAAAAATCAATCGTAATTTGCTCTGATAATTGACCTGGTGAAATTGTTTCCATTTCAGCACGGCAAGAAATGCCTAAGGGACATCAATTATGTTCCATTATATAAAACAATAAGATGTGTCGTTTCGCTAGAATGAGGTAATCGATAGAATATTTCACAATTTATGTGATTAATTTATGTAATCAAAATGATTGAGCAACGCCGCAACACAATGTTAGCATGGATCTATCTCTACAATATTCACTGATATGTACCAACTGAGAATTGTTTTCATGCTATGTTGTGTTTGTGATGAGTTCATTTGTTTTGACTCCAAGATAAATATTTTTCAAACTGACCTAGACTATTTGAATTTGATATTTTCTTGTGTATATTTTTCTTCTGATTTAATAGCTTCCGTTTTATTTACACTCAATTGATATAGTCGATAGGCCCGTCGTCATTTTTTGATACCTCCTTACCGTGGAAATGTTGAACACTGAATTTGCTCAACACAACTCCATGTCCTACATCAAATATATATTATTATAAATATCGTGTAGATTTTTATGCAGCAATGGAATTTCCGGATCAGAGTGTTTAACAATATAGGTAGTTGTCAACTTATGGCCTATATGACTTGCGATTATTAAACTTTACGACCATAATACTCACTCATGGTTAAAATGTTCTGAAACATATTTTATAGTTATCTCTATATTATAAGCGTTTTTAAGCCCTTCCGAGATCTCTACAAAAAGTAAAATATCAATTTCTCAACCTGCCAAGAAACAAAAAAAGGCTATTGATTTGAAAAGAAAAATTATAGTCATTAGGCTTAAAAATAAAACATTGCTACATCCCAAAAAAAAATGTTAAAATCCAGTAAACATGAAAATTTCAAAAGAAAAATTACACAGGGTCTGGATATTTTTAGTGATGAAAGCGATATCATACCACATGTGCATAAACGGGTTCATCTATTGTCTAATAATCTTTGTTATGAAGTATTTTTTTTTAATAAAATTCAATAAACAATAATGAATTTAATTTTAACTACACTGTAGATGTTAGAAGTTATTAACAATTGCAGTCTTAAAAGTAAATGTAGTGATATACTTTTTAACCTGTTGGTCGATGGAATTGTTAAGCAGTAATATATTATGGATTGTTACAGAGTTGATTGATGATATGCTATATCCAAATGGATCTCAGCAGACGAGCTTGGATGTGGCGGTGTCTTCCATTATTTCCTTGGACAGCCCCTCGCCTCCGTGCACCCCCAGTACGCCTTCTCCACAGTGTTCCCCTCGGAGCACTCCCATAACTGACCCGAGTCCGCCTGCTGAGAGATGCACAAGTCCTGCTATCACGTTCGTCACCTCGCATAGCGATAACAACTCTCCAGTACCTCAAATATCAGATGAAACTTCACCACAGTCGCCGGTAGAAAATCCTCTCAGTTTGGACGCTGACAGAACATCCTCTCCAGTTGATGAAAAGCCTTCTTGTCGTATCGAAGTTCCGATAGAGATTTGTCAAACTGTTGAATTACCCAACGGTCCTATCGCTGAGGCTTCTGGACCGCCCCATGCCGTGGTGGCTCCGTTTCAACCGGAACCTGATCCACTATTTTCACAAGATGAAGTGTCCCCCGCCTCTGTCATTGCGCCTTCGGACAATAATGGGATTCCCGATTGAATCGGAATTGGTCAGGGTGAGGTAGTCAATAATAATTTGTGAAGACGTTTGAAATGTCTTTTCGTGTCGTGTGATGTTTGTCATGAAAATGAACAATCAGTACTTGAACGGTTTGTGGTTACACTATTACGAAGTACTGTATTATTTATAATTAAAAATTCTTTTTGTCTTAATTGATCAGAAATTGAAAAATACTGGAAAATATTCTTAATAATGAAAATGATAAATCTCAAAGAATATTCAATTTCGCCAAGGATAAATATGGAGTTGCGTAATAGTTAGATCTAGTTTGCTTGTAAATATTTTCCATTTGTCACTCTTATAGATTTAATCTTTATTATTATTTAGAGAGGCAGTTGTCGGAAGTAGGTTTGTCTCCCACTCACGAGTTGTATTATTTTCGCTTGATAATACAGTTGTATTGTATCCTCCTGATTTTGTCAAACCGACACAAGTCCATTAAAAAGATTTTCAATTTTAATAAAAATCCAATTTTAATTGTGTGTTGGAAACATAGTAAATAGTATGGAAAAATATCTATTAAATAAAATCAGCACTTAATTAATATGTATCTTCATGAAGAAAATAAATATAAAATACAAATATTCTCAGAAAAATATAAATGAAGGTAAATAATAAAAGTTCTTCCTTCATTTAAAGTCCCTTTTTACTTTGGCAAAAAAACATTTCAATACGATATAATCAATTTCAACCAAACATCAGTAGTAGATTACTCTGAACCGGGAAATGTGGGCTCAGATTCTGTCGCGGCATTAAAAATATATTTAATTGTTTTTGATGAGTATTTCTGTTCGGGACATGGGCCCAATGTAATGTAGCTGTAACAATATTTGCTCCATTGTGGACTGAGAATACTGATACAGTGTAGTCTCGATTATCCGTGCTAATGCTGGGGAGGAGAGGCCCGGATAATTGAAAAACACAGCTCAACCGACCTATGGTAAATTATCGTTTGTCAGGTCTGGCCAACTCAAATTGCTCCACAGGCTCTCACGCCAAAATTTAGATTTTCTCATTATTATTTTTTAGTTTTTGTAAAAGCTCACGTGAAGTAATGTTAAAAGGTGAATAAAGGTATTTTTTAACCATGAAAAATTCTTATAGTATAATTTCAACGTTTGGCACGGACAATCCGCAAACCAGATAACAACCCGCACCCAAATAATCGAGAGTACACTGTATTTTGAAGGTGTTGCTAGCTGTCAAAATCTTAAGTAAAAAAAAATATTAATTTAACAAAAATAAGTTATCTGCAAAACCACAATTCAGCACTCGTGCCTCTCTTTTTATCTAGTTCCTCAATTTAATGTTAAATATTGTTTATCAATTAATATGTATGTTAATTTTGATTTACCGAATCTAACATGTTGATTAAAATGTTTATTTGATTGTACATTGCTTTCATCTGTTTTCCTTCATTAATTGTTTATTATAACTTAAAATCTAAAATCTTCTTTTGCAATTAATTTTACCCTTTGTATAAGTTAAACTGGAACATGCTATCACTAGCGAAGGTTTATATTTTTATTCTTTGAGGTTAAATAACTCCACTGTAAGGGAGACAGCTATGCAACAGATAGAATTGATCATAAGAATTTCATATTGAATTCATTTTGGTTAGTGTATTTTGTACTGATTTTTGAAGGATGTAAAAAATATAAATCGGGGCATTCTTAGTGTGTCCTAAGCATTCACGTAAACCAGAGCGCCTACAAAATGACACACTAATTTTGATAGCTAACACTGTGTGTCATGTGTAATAGATAAACATATAATCTATTTCGATGGATGCATTGTGAATGTTGCAAATTTTGATAATTTTATTATTTCATTTGAAATATCAGCGGTGGATAAAATTTGATAAAAAATATTTGCCACTTTCTATCAATGTTATCATTTTTGAATCGATGAACCACATGGCCAAAACAGTTTGTGTTCTGTAATAATAGTACAAAAATAAGATGTAACTCTGAATGTCTTTGTATGAATGAAATAATTTGATTTCGATATTTTATGACTATTGTGATATCATTATTTTTTTTTGTTTTGTTAGGTATCACTATTTATTTATCGTAATGGCAACCATCTTTGATTTGGTTTCGAAGTAGCCAACTGAAAAGAATATCTAATATGGATTGGATCAAAGAATTTTTATTGGTAGTCTATTGTGTTCTGTCTATAAAATTCAACAATTTTGTATTGGAACAATTATTCAATGTTTCGACATTGAAAAATATTTTTTTGTTCTTCTACCATCCTAAATATTGAAACTGGATCATTTTTGTTTAAATAACCCTTTATATTGAATCAAAGTACCATTTGAGAATATATTATTATTATTATTATTATTATTGAAATTGTATTGTTTAATTCAAGTATCACTAACCAATGAACATAAATAAGTATGATATACCTATATAATTTTCAGCAAATATTATGATTGATTTCACTATTTGTGTTATGTATCAACACCCAATCCACCAAGATTTTTTTTTACCATGTCCACTCGGAAAGTGGAGCATAGACAATCGATACTAAAAATGGAATATAGACAATATGAGAATACTCAGCTCGTATTTAAATACAGTGTAACAGGTGATGTAATGGATGAATGCATTGTAATTAATCCGACAATAATGCTCATAGTGGTACTAGGGATGAAATTCTTACAAATTATTCAGTTGATCAATTTTTTTTACATGCGGCTACATTGAAAGCGAATTTGGTTTGGTGTTTTTGATAATAAATCCAATGATATATGTATTACCTGTTATTTTATATAATTGGCATATATTTTGTTTGTTTTGTCCAAATTATTATGAAAGAAAAGTAATACAGTTTATTTCGTTGCACAGTACAGTAAGTAATTAGACCGCTATTTATGTTGGGTTGAGCAATTGTCAGACAAACAATTCTTGTGAAAAATAATCTGTCAAGACGTCTTCACTTCACTACGAAAGTGGAGTGTAAAAAAAAAATGTTGTCTATTGTCAATGCACTAAACCACACTAAAGAAGTCGATTATATATGAAACACCTAAAAGTTGTCCAAGTCTAGAAAACATAACAATTTAATAGCCTCATCTATTTAATAAGCTAAACTTGCAAAATCTTAATGCCAATGAATATAAACGAATGAAGTAAATTTTAAACTTCTGTAACTATCCTGAGCTTTTCGTTTTGAAATGTAAAACCATTATTGGATGATGAAAAAACTTTTATTTTTAGAATTTTCCTATTGCATATCTGCTCATTAAATGGAGTATATAAGCTGTTCAGTATAATTATGACAGCGTCATCCATTTTGAGGTTGCATAGTTTCAGCTATAACTCAGTCTGGTGGTATTGACTTTCGCAGTTTGAAATCTGGGAGATTATGAAGAAAAACGAGCAAGAAACAGTCCTGTCTCACTCTTGTAGAGGCAATAAAGCATTCTGTGGCCGGGTCTCGAATTCTGCAGCACATGGGACTCTCATGCAGAGATCTAGTAATGGTGACAGTCTAAGGAGAAATGCCGTATGCACTCAGTATTATCCAAAGAAAAAAGCAGTGCGGACTGTCAAATTCTTTCTGATAACAAAACAGTAGGCTAGCAAGCTATTCAGCTTGCAAGTTGGAGAAGACTGTAGGTTGTAGATGTGATGCGAACAAAACTGTCCAGATAGAAACCCAACTTGGCTCCCCCTGAGGATTCACACTCCCTCCCTATCCTTTATGGTTTGTGACTTGTTCAGGGTCTGTTTCAGTGTCCTTCAATGCTTTTAACTTAAAGAATCTGTAATAATATAATTCGTCCCTTAAAGTCAGACAAATAAATGGATCTCATTTCTAATTGATTGACGAGTCATATCTATATGTTATACATGCTAACATTGCAGGTTAAATATTATTTTATAGCAAAGAATGCATCTTCACATATGTATCCAACAGAAGTTATGTTGCTGAATCATATTTTTGTTTTTTTTTTCTCCTAACGGAAATCGGAACCAATTTAACTGGCTCGGTAGACATCCACGAAGTTAAACATGATTTTTTTCTTTTGTAATTTTTAATTCCTATTGCACATGGATCATCACACTTTTAAGATTGGTTGGCAGCCGATCACTTAACTCATTGGATGTCCATGTTCTGAATTATTGTTTTTTTTTATTTAGTTCATACACCTATCAGACTTAATACCTGTTAATCTCTAGTTTCGAGCTATTCACAAGTGTTTACCACTAAGCTACTGAGGTGACATTACCGATAATACTATTTGTTTCACCAATGTGGCGAATACATTGAACTTATAATTTTTAATGCCTATTATATAAAATAGAGTTAAATTGAATAACATGTAAATAATCTTGTTTTTGCTTTTGTACAAAGAAAATCAAGAAACGTTTTTCTGACTTTAAGAGGGCGACTTGAATGTAATTAAACATCTATGGTGACCTCTCTACATCTGCAGGGGTTGTGTATTGTTATTATACAGCAAATTAGATAAATGTGAACAAAAATCAGGTGTAGTCGAAAAAATTGCCCCGATATAACCCTTTGAAGAGTGAGTTTTTTAATAGCGCATTTTGATACATGTCGGCTGGTATATATTTGATAATGTCGTATTCTTGTCTAATTAATGTCTTTTTTAATTATCTAGTAGTTATTGAATTAATTTATATTTTAATAAGAAATAATTTGTGTTGTTCACAATATACAAATTATAATCAGTTCTTTATCAGCATGTTTGTACAAAATTCCTATATCCTCAGCTTATAGAAATGTGGGTTGCAAATATATAAAACAATCCTTATGGAGGATTATAAATTTCTTCAGGCATGAAATCAACTTCTATCAATCAATTGTATTGGAATTGGTGTTATACTTTTTGCAAGATACCATAATCTTTTGCGATACCTACATGACATGTTTATTTTCCATTATTTTGTTCGACTTCAGTTAACGAGAGGTCCATTGTAAAGCAAAATGAAATTCTATTGAGTGCATTTTTACTGAATTGATAAAAAGAAATCTCATTCCGTTCTAATTGTGTGAATCTATGGAACGTTTTGTAAACGGTTGAATTTGAAATTGAAAGTGAGTGTTTTTTGTTTCAACAAACCTATTTTTTTATTTTGTCTAGCTATAATATTAATAAGTGAGTAATTTGTAGGATGATTTCAATATCAAAGGCGATAGAGGAAAGTTAGTATAAATTTAATGTTTATAGATAATGTCAAGTGAACAAAAGGTTTCATCAAACTATTTTAGTAAAAAATATTGTATTAAATTATATTGTAATATTATGGCACACGTTCAAGAATTAAACGATATGTCCACCAACTTTATTTGTGTTTTTATTTTAATATTTTACCGGCCGGCTCAAGGTACTGGCAGTTGCCACGGTCCCATCAAAGATCTTCTAAAACAGTAATAAATAAAATATTGTTTGAATCTGATATGTTAAAGATGGAAAAAGGAAGGATTACGTATGTCGTCGTATTACTGGCAAAAAACGTTTTTAAGACAATTTCTTAAGGTATAATGTATTATATATAAGAAATTGTCGTAAAATGTTTTTATCAGAGAGACTTAACCATTAAAATTATGATTATTTCAAAACTCACTTTTTTACTTTAACATCTTTTGCCAGTAATACGACGATATATATGTATCAAAAGAGTCATTTTTGACGATACGCAAAGATGGTCAGTTTCCAAATCATTATTGAATGATACGTATTCAGATAGTAAACTCATTTCTGTATTTAATTTTTTTTTATAATTACATTTAAAAGGGGCGCTGAAATTGTCCATGGCGCTAGTAACTATAGGACTTGCATCCATAAATAATAAGACATGCTGCTAGATGAAAAAAATATGCGTTAGAAGCAACTGATGGAGAATCTTTACCGTAATTTTTTATAGAAATATACCTAAATAAAATCATGAATGGAGTTTTGGATATTAATTTACGAGCTTTATAAATGTCAGAGTAAAAATACATTAATATTTATATATTTTCATTGTAAATATATTTCTTTTCATATAATGATGGGTACAGTACAGTTTGTATTTTTTTTGTTCATCTACGTTATTTTAGCCTTGAACATACACATAGTTTAAGACGTAAGGTAATGTCACGTTTATTTATCACATGAAATATAATTTTTTTTTTTTGCTTGTCAATAATTATTTATATCCACACTTTATGGCCATAAGCAAGACAGAATTGGCGGGAATATAGTTATTAACCAAAACAGCTGGTTTGCCGTTGTGTCAAACTTTGTAAAAGCGGCTCCTTTATAATTTGGAAAATTTGAAACACAGGTTAAAATGCGATTCCTATTCATGTGATTGAAAAAGACTTCAAAGTAGTGCACACTGGTTGAGTTAGTAATCGTTTAAGTTTACGAAATTGACTCATTTAAAATGCCAAAGAAAGAAGTAGTGAATCCAGTGGAATGGCTCAGCGAGAAGGCAGAATGGCAACAAATCAACGATCCAAATTTCACTTACAAAATAGTCGATTTCTACACGTAAGTTTTTGTCTTTTAAATATTGTTTTTTTTTTTTGAAATTGTGGCATTGATTGCCCAATTTTTGAACTGTCAACGAGACGTTTAAAAAGTTTTCGCGGTCTTTCAATTCAATTTCAATTTGCCGGAGTCTCAGTTTATAATTTTACATGAAATTCTATATTATCGTTATATATATAGTACCCTACAATTGCAACCGTAATAAGGTAACACATATCGTAGTAAATACACAATGAGGAATCATTTAGCAGTTTTAATGCTACCTTCATAAACAGATAGCTTTGAAATTTTCTCTTTTTCATGACCTTTTACCGTTTACGAAATAACACCGATTGTATTTAAAATAATATACGAGAAGTATTTTGGGCTTGTTGTTTTTTTATGCTGCTTAATATATTGTCGTAGAGCTTTTAACAGGTAACTTCTGAAGTGACAAAATTAAAGTTTTACAAGAGGTTAGCGTGCGCGCTTCAAAACCAGAGTTTGGATCTAGATTCCCACAGCTGTCCGATTTAAAAAAATCCAAAGATGCGGGGCTGAATTCCCGATGGGTTGAGAAATTGGCCGACAATCAATTCTTGTGAAAAATATATGTCTATATTTTACATTTTTACAAGTTTTGACAATCCAGATTTTTGGAGTGGTCATCTTCATTTTTTTGCGATTTATATGCTCCATTTTTGGAGCGGACATAGTATACACAAAAAAAAGCTTTACGAAACTATGTGGTCTAACAAAATATTCTCATTGGAGGTTTTAACAGCTTAATGGTGATATAGATACACCGCAATCAACTTGTTTTGAAATGAAGAAGTAATAATTCAATCTCTCAGTTTTTCCATAGATTGTTATTAGTATAAAAATGCAATGAATCTCGATGTTATTGTCTGGACATGCTGCAAGGCTAAACCTTATTATGAGTTATGAATCCATTTACAAGTTTACAATTTTCAAATACGATAGTTTCAAAAAAAACTGTTTTTTCTTTTAGAAAATTCAAATTTAAGAACATCACTGCGGAAGTGGGTGACTTTGTGTTGGTTTCCAATGCCGATTCGGCCGATCCTGACACGATTGAAGGATGTGATGTTGCCCAAATTACAAAATTATATGAGAGTCACGACAAAGATCTTTCGGACAGGTTCCGAGCTCACGTTCAATGGTTCTCCAAGGCTTCTGATGTACCCAGTGCGAGCTTGAAAGACATTGATGTTGAGTTAGATAGGGATATTGAGGTAATTTGTGTTAATATTTTTGTATATTGCTAATGACCACACAGCAAAAAAAAATATGAAAGATAAAAAGAACTCTAGAGTCAATATAATATAATTCCATATTTTTTTTTAATGCCAGTATTGTTGATTGATTTAATAGTAACATTAAAACCACTTGCCGGATGCATTGTTTTGAAAAAATCTTCCAAAAAAAAAAATCACATTTTTTTAATTTGTTAATTTCTTTAAAATAACATTTATTTTATTTCGAAATTGTTTACATTTTCATATTTATGTAAATC
>JAGVSQ010015490.1:0-10125 GCA_022683975.1 Rhyacophila evoluta
CCTGTCAGCCCAGAAATGGACATGCCTTGTTTTGATAATAGGCTCCTGATATATAGATACATATGGACATGTTTGCTAAAAACAAAGCTAGGGTGTTATGCTTTAAGCTCATTTGAAGTTCCAATGTTTTTATTTAAAAATGTATTAATTACTATTTTGAATAACGGTGTACGCATTTTTATTTTGTTCTTTCACGTAATACATTTTTTCGTAGCAGCAAATTGTACTGTTGATCATTTGATGGATTAAAATTAATCGAAGGCTGCGTTTTATGTTGAAACAACTTCCATGATAAGATATTTTTTCAACAGTTTCAACAATTTTCGTCTTCGAGTCTTGTACAGGCCCTTCAACGCGTCAATTGATGATAGCCTTTTAATAAGAAGGTACAATTTAAATTATGAGAATATTATTTTCATTTTTTAGGATTTTTCTTTTTGCTAATTTTGAGCCGAACTAATCGGTCTCAGACTATGCGAGGTATTTCCGTACTTATGCACGCATGCGTTGAAAACACAAGTTTTCTCGGAATATTGTGTATTAACCGTCTCGCTCGGATTTTAAAAACCTTTACCGCGCATGAAATTCGTAGCTTACGGAGTCAGTCATTCAGTGAAAAGTCAACGTGTTACCAGCATTATTATTATTGATATTTTATCACTATTTTCATAAGTACAACAAGTATAATTATAACAGCCCCTTCCTTAGAGATTAGATGACTATATCAATACGTGAATTTTCGTCGTTGATTTCATTATATGTGTGATGAGTTCCGTTAAGTAATTTTTCTTGTACTTCATTTTATAACATTTATTTCAAATATTATAAAAATTACAAATATATAAATTCAAGCATTTACAACACAAAACAACGAAACCATAATTTAAAATAAAAAAATACATTAAAGTTATAAAACAACTAAAATACAATAAAGATTGAGGAAATAATTAGATTAAGAAAGATAGTGAAGACGGCCCACCGAGAGAGACGGGTCTTATTCTAAAACTAAATAAAACGACATCAATTTATACTCACTCTCGTTCCAGTGGAAGATATTAACAAACGAAATAATTTCACTAAGCACAACCATTGCTTTTTATATTAGGATCACTACTGCTATACTATATATTTCAATATAAATTAAAATATACACAAGATTGAGTAAAAAATTAGTCGATATTTAATTTATACATATAATGATATCGACTATGAAAGGAAAAACAATTTAACCCTCAGTTTTTTCAAAATACCTTTTTTCGATCACAGTATATACAATTTAATACACGCGCTAGCAAAAAGGTGTAAGCTACAAACGCCAAAGTATTGTTTAAATTTAGCTTTTTAGTTTGAAAAATGGAAGTCCTGTGAAATTAAGAACAGCGAAAAAAAATTTCACCACATAGATTATATTGGTTTTTCTTAAACAGTTTATAAAATTAACATCAGATTGAGTAAATAAAACACCAAGTTTAGGCTCCGTACACTTCAAAATTGTGTCTATTTAATATTTCAACTTTGGCCAAAAATATCTATAAATTTGTTATGTGTGGCTTAAGTCTTTTTTATTTCCCACAGTCGATATACACGTTTCCATAATAATGTGCCATGTAAAATTTTAATGAGTTGAACTGAATATTAAATGCAGCGTTTTCCATTCAATTAACAATTTCTTCACGGTTCGAAAATTATATTTCGTAGCACTGTCTACGACGAGCTACGCCATCGTAGCAGACTTCCACTAATTTCCACGTTTTTTCACGAATAGTACGATAAATGTCCGCTATTGTACAGTACATTCACAACTTCATACTTCACATCACTTTTCCAATGGCGTAGAAAGAAATTAATAACTTATGTTTTTTTTCTATATTAATCTGAGTAACATAGACATTGTAAGATATTTTAAGTGATCCAAAATAATCTATCAAATACTAGGATTTTTATAAGCTAGAAATGAACCACGAAGCAGTATTTATATAAAAGCAATGTAATGTAGGTATACTTAAAAGACGGTGGAGCTCCTTATTTAAGTATTTTAGAATTGATTTTTATCCAGAAGCCGAGAGGTCAGCCCGTGCAGTATACATACATGCATACATGCATACATGTAGGCATGGACCCCACATCTGTAGAATTTAAAAAATCCAAAGATGCAAAACTGGATATTCAATGGGTTGAGCAATTTTCAGCCAAAACTTGTAAAAAAATGTCAAAATAAGACTTGACTTAGAGCCAGAAAGACGTATAAAATTTGGACAAAAAGTCATTTGAACGTAATACTACACACTCATTTCGACACATTTATTTAGTGCTAGAATGACGAATCGGTATTTATTGTAAAACCATGTCACTTTTAATAATTTATTTTTATATCATTCTGGCGCCAGGTCCTCGATATCGCTACAAATATAAAGAGTCCTCTATAACAATAAATTTTCACATCATTGTATTAAAAATATAAACGACTAACAACTATTCCTCGTAAATCACTATCCACGTTACAGGGGCACATAGTCAGAAGAATATTAAAATATTTAATGTCTACAATGTAAAACTGAATGCAGTCAAAGGCGTGCGATCGCCAATTCTCTTCGTTTTTTTTTCTCATTCGAGCTACAATTTAAAGCGCATAATTTATTTATCGTGGGCGCCACTGTCCTCGTAATAGGGTAATTAAGTTGAAGCAAGACGACCTATTAATTTAATATGTACGGAGGTGCACCTAGCACCATTATCCTTACTATGTATTTCAATTAAATGTATTAAACCAATTTTACCCCATTATTATAAGTGAAATTAATGTGCCGTGCCACAATTTTTAACCACCCCATAGCTACTTCCAGCTAATATATTAAATTACCATACAATGCCTACACATCAGTTACCACTCCTACTGTATTCTTTAATGAAGCCGTCCCCAACGTCCTTATTATATTAATAATAATTTTTGTTATATCAACTTTTTTATAAACCACATTCACAAAGACGGGTGTGTTAGAAAAGTGGTACCAATAAAAAGGATAATGGTTTTATCAAAAAATTTCGGTCATCGATATCTTCAAACTGAGTGAAAGTGAGTTTAGATTGATGATACTTAATAAGTTTAGAGAACATATATAGGAAATCTCGAGAATAGTCTCCATTACTATCTTTTTTTTCAACCAATTCTCGTAAAAAAATAATCTATCAAGAGATCATGTCTTCACATTACGAAAATCCATATACTCCACTCTCAGAGCGGACATCTTCACTTTCGGAGCTTACATGGTAAAACAAATCTCAGCGATTGAAATGAAACTAAAGCTACTTTACCGGACTCGTAAGACTAATAATAAAATCAGCAACCAAAATTTAAAATATTTGAACTCCACCAATACCTTTAATATTCTTCTTAAATTCTTGTATGGACTATAATTTGACTCTAATGGTCGATTGTAAAGCAGCCGCTTTTCATTACCAATAATAGCGTGATCAAATCCCGCAGCTAATTTCGGATTTTTTAAATTAAAAGATTCCACACAGGTTTATAAAAATGTTATTTTTATTGATTTTTAACCCCTGTTCAAAAGAGATTTACTCGCTCACCATAAGATGCCAAAAATTTTTGAAAGCTAAAAAATATCCTTCGTAAAAACAAATCGCAATCGCCGCCCGGTCTGGCAAATGATCAGACCGACTTGAGCAGCCCTTCCCTTTTAACCGACATATGGATACACTCGCAAAGGTACTCATTGGCATCAATGTGCTACATTTGGTACTGCAGATTAGCGTTAAAATACCCCGAATTAAAACACCGATACGTTTGTATGGAACAAATTACGTTCACCTTTCCATGGTCGAGATTGCACCCAATATCTCACGTGTAGAGCGAGATGTAAGTGCGGATTGGCCGTTGTTGAAACGAGATGACAATATAATAAGCGTGCCGGCAGACAGAGAGACATATATTACGGAGCGAATGGGGCGAACTGAAATAGCTCTATTGTTTCTCATGATTCGTAACACTCAACCTCCATTCAACATAATAAAATATTTTTTAGCGTGAATTTTTTAACATTTATATAGTGAGTGTGCAGCATAGAGATTAGCGTGCGTGTCTTCCATCCGCAAAATACGGGTTTGATTCCCACATCTGCTGGATTAAAATTGTCTGACAGCCAATTCTCGTGAAACAATGTATTTATGTTACCAAAATCCATTTTCGTAGTGGATATCATCACGCTGGGTAGAAATCAAACACAGATTTTCCGAAAAAATCAATTAGCAATTTACATAGTTGACATAATATAATTCCATAGTTAATATGAGACATTCACATAGGAAGTAACCTCACGCATTAATTTTTAATATCTTACAAAAGAGCTGTTAAGACTTCTTCAGTTAACAATTCATCGTGGAAGTCAAAAATCCAATAAACTTTAACACTATTTAATAATATTTTGAATTTATATTTTCCCATCATTATTTAAAACAGCATTTATTGTTTATTTAGCCAGTTTTAAATTATTATGACAGTATAAATATCCATTGAAACATTTTTATAAACAATAAAAGTTTAGCTTATTAAAATTTACGAGAGATATTATTTGAAAGAAGTTTCACGTATTTTATGTTCACCGTAAATTTGAGTTAAAAATTGATTTTTATTATCAAAAAGACACTACTTATCAAACAAAAAAAAATGTTTTTATACAATTTAAAAATAGATATATACTTACGAATTAAAATTATCGAGTTTGAAATCATTCATTGCAAATCGCAAATTATCTTGATTCATCTCATATTCAAATTTTATTAAATATAAATTGGAGTTATACGGTATTGATTTCTGACACTGCTCCGGTAAGCGTGGCGGCAAAGTAGGACGGAGCTATACAACAATCGATTCGATGAAACGAGAGAGAAACAGCGCCAGGTAAATCGGTACTAATTGAAGGCAAAAACTAGACTAGACTGGCTAGTGATATTGTACGTCAATTTCAGTCGACTTATATAATAAGGCGACGTTAGTTTGGCCAAGTTTTATAATCTTAGACTGTATATTCATTATAAAGAGGTTATGTGTCACTCTGGCGTATAATAAAGTTATATTGTTATCTATCTCTATTGTCTATGGAATGTATAGACAACATAATACTGAATAGACCAATAGAATGAATGTTCGATTTTTAAACATTTATTATTTTTGATACTGCCTACTGATTGATTTAATTATTTTAAAATATTATACAATTAGGTTTTATATAACGTGTGTAAGATATACATTTTAATTATGTATATGGTATCACCAAATGCATAGACTGCAACACTGAATAGAGTATATATGAAGTTCGTTGACAGTTTTTAAAATTTGGAATTGGAATAAACTATTGGTTTGATGCAAAAGTTGTTTCGTATTTTTCAAGGGACAAATTTTACATTTGTCTCCCATCTCCGAACCAATGAATGACAACTGTTTTTTAATCATTTTATTACATAAAGGACACTTTTTTTCAGTATCTGGCAAGTTTTGATTTAGCCAGAGAACAATTTACAGCCGTTACAACAAGTTTTTTGAAGTGTATATTGAAAAAGTGTTTTAACATTTGACAACGCAATCGCGGCAACCAAAAACATTTTTGTGGGATTTCATTGACTGATAAACCATAGACCGGACGACTTTTGAATGCGTTTGATTAGTATCCGACATTAATTAACGCAGTTGTAACACAAGTACGACTGTGATGAGATTCATCTTACGCTAACAAACTAGTCGGCTGTTATATTTTTTGACATATACGTTCCAAGCGTGAAGGACACTGAGCTTTATAATACAAGGACATATTTCATATTATTTTTTCCAAGGATTGGTCGCCAGCAAATTGTTCAAGTTAAACCAAATCCAATGCATAAATTAATTTTATTTTTGATAAAATATAGCAATTATGCACGAGAATTTTCGATATTGAATAGTTGATATCAAGAGACTCCCAGGACTTTAAAAATTCGTCACGTCTTTTACGCCTCAGTATAAACTTACATAATTCATGTGTAGCCATAGTGAGCAATGGAAGGGGAAAACCATGAATTGAAAAATACCCATCACATATAAATTTAATGTAATACATTAATGCTTATAGCTTACAGATCTAGGCTTCCAAATTCCTATCTGAAAATGAATCTCACTAACTGTCGAAAGAGACGTAATTATACGTAATATAATATGTTGGAACGAAACAAAATAGTAGTATTTATACTCCAGGGGTTGCACCGTAAGAGTGCATGTAACCATAAGAGTGAGATGCAAGTACGCCATTGTAAAGTGGTGTGATAGAGAGGTAAACATTACAGGGAGAAGCAAATTAGTTACAGTAGTAATGAAAATAAATTTCGGCGTTAAGACAGGGCCGCGATTATGTTGTTTTGTGAGTAGGGTCTTTGTCAGTTTGTCGGATTGTAGGATTGGAGAGTGGTGAGATTAATGAGGCGTAGGTTTGTAGGAAAGGTGATAATATCTAGATTGTTTATTGTTACTCATTGAAAAGGGTTTTTTGTAAGAAATAATCCACATACCTTCACGTAACATATAGATTCTTACACGAGAGAAAAAATATAGACTAGATACTATCAATTGTAGGGTGACCATTGACAATAAAGAGTGACCTTAGATCACAGATTAACTGGAGTAATTCTTCGGTAAAAATAAAATTAAGAATTTTTAAAAAATGAGGCCTTATAAAGGTTCTTAAAAACACTTAAAAAGTTCCACCTTTATTAAAATTTGGACTCTATTCAGTTTTTAATCATTAATAAAATATTGACAGCACATTTTATCCGAATAAATTAAATCGCTTTCGATAGCATGAATCTATAATACGGTTGATTAAGACTATGTGTGAATGAGACAGGTAGATATTAGGCACATTTTTGATATTTTCCATGTAAGTGAAAGCGAGTACAGAAATATTGTTATTCAATTTGTTCAATAGGATCAATATAATTCACAAATGCTCTTTCTTTTATTTTTTGTCTCAAATCTTCTCTTTTGCCTTTATTTATTAATTCTTTTAATTAATTTTGTTTATAACATGTTTTTTTTATATTAGCAAAATGTTTGTACTATTTTATTATTATCAGTTTTATGTTGTGAATGCCTTGAAAAAATGAATTTTAATGTTTTTAGAATGTAAAATAAATTAATATAAAATACATGTCTGTTTATCTCTGTCACAAGAACTTTTCCCAAGAAGATAAACAGTAATGACGTAAAATTTACAACTGTTTTACTTTTATAATCATCACCATTAAACAAAGAAAGGACTTAAAATGAGTTGTCCAGTTCCTATTTATTTTAATAAAATGTTTTAAACGGATGCTTAGAGTAAAATCAAATATTTACTTTATTTATATTTAACGCGTAATTATGATAATAATTGTTCATTAAAAGTTGTATTAACTGTACACAGCCAAATATTGAAATTAAACTTTAAAAATAGGATGAATAATATTAATTTAAATTAAGGACTGAATTTAAATTCATTCCAAGTTATATAGTAGTATGATATATAAGAAAAAAATAAAATTAAAAAATACTTTGTAATGTCGAATGTGATATTTTGTCGTCAAATCATCGAGGACAACCTTGTTAACAGCCCTAGCTTTCGCAGCGTGCGATATATTGTTTGAAATTCGGAATTAGTGTATCTGAGATTATGTTCAACTATACCCAATACAACAGTATAAACTATAGCCGGCATAATAAAATTCAACAAACTCGCTTATTCGGCAATAAACTTTTTTTCTTTCCCCTTCCTCGAGCGATCGCTTTTTTTATTGTGTACACATTACATACACATAAGCGTTTAACTGCCAATATTACGATACGCGTAAAAGACTAATGTATTGTTAGGAAATATTGGAAATGCGTCTTTAATACATAATAAAAATTATATTTTACGAGTCTGATTTTTCCTAATAGTACTTAAGCCATACTAAAAACCGTAAATCACGATTTACGCTCCAAAATAAAACGCATAAGCCTCCATTAATTTAGAAATATTTTGACAAATGCTTTTCAAATATGTTTTAACTCTCACTGCCCTGTGATGAATAATGAACGACCAGCACTTTTTTTTGGATATTTGTCATTTTAAAAGTTACATTAAATAGGTTAATTCCAAAAGATTAGGGATATTTTTGTTGTCTCCTATTATCAATTTCACTATTGATAGTTACTAACTTTTTTTTAAGCCATTTTCGCTCCCAAACTGGAGCATATGGATCTACACAGTAGGAAGATATCCACTCCGAATGGAGTATATGGATCTCAGTTATGTGAAGACATTTTGACAGTTTATCTTTTACGAAAATCGTCTGTCAAACAATTGCTCAACCCAACGGCAATCCAACACCAGATGGGAACCAGATTCAAACCCGCATTCCCCGGATTGCTAGTCGCGCACGCTACCAACTGCGCTAGCCGGAGAGATATACTAATGTTAATACTATACATTAATACTATGAATAGTAAGTTACAGTAGGATTTATTGTTAGTATGTTACATGTTTCCTCACTGCTCAGATATGCCTGAAGATGCCGAAAGGCGAAACCCGGGTCGCTAACAGTGATCTCACATATGGAAGTTTACCATTTTTAAATAATTTAGAATTTTATCTTATCTATTAATTTATGTGGTCTCTTTTTATCCTATCCATTTATGAATTTATTTGGTTTTCCTGTTGTCTTACTTTTATGACATTTGTTAACTGTTTCCAATCTAGTGAGGAAATGTATTACAGTACGACTTGGTTGTTTCAGATAGCTGCATTTTGCCGAATTTCTAATGGAGATAGAATGCCTTGTATCCTAAAAGAAGTGTATTTTAAAAAATATTTCCAATGGAGATTTGCTCCGTGGGACAAAATTGAGCATACCTTAGCAGCCCAGGCGTAAATCACTTTGTAAAAGCCCATGAAAAGTCGGCTCACTGAACACTTAAACAAAACACCAAAACACACTGAAAACTGATGTATTCAAAGAAAGCTTTTTGGTATGACAAAATTTTACCGGATAATTGATGAAGAAGGCAGTAATGTATCTTGTTTGTTAATATTTAGAACGTATAACTAACTAAATAACTCACAAGTAAATGAAGATACATTTTGATTTTACTTGATTTTAATGCAAAATAAATTGTATTTTAATTTGACGTTTTAAAGAGAAGAAAAAACAATTGAACGTCGAAAAAAATCAACATGCACGGTTCATATGGCTACTGCCAAAATTCGAAATTTGAATATGTAATGATCACAATACAAATGTTTTATTATTTAGTATTTGTCAAAGGGTTTAAATAAAAGATGAAGAAATAAATATAACACGTTAGTCAAAAAATACTATCGATAAAAATAGCTGACGACCTTATCTTTGATGTGATGAGTATTCCTGAAAAGTTAACTTCATTTCCATGTACTCTGTCCAAATGCATAGCTAACAAACACACATTCACCTTAATATTCATGAATTTATATTTATTTAAGTGGTATATCAGTGGTACTAATTTTAATGCGGGTACAATTGATTGGGGACAAAATTGCAGGACTGGATGCCCATTGGGTTGAGCAATTCTTGTGACAAATAATCTGACAGGACGTCTTCACATTTCGAAGATCCATATCCATACCTCCATCACACTCGGAGTGGATATCTTCACACCGTGTAGATTCATATGCTTCACTTTGGGAACGAACACGATATAAAAAATGAAATAGATTTACAAAAACATACCATATAAAAATCTCAACGTTAATTAACCCCTTTAAACCAAATGAAACCATATTCATAAATTTCTCAAAATTATCGATTTTGGATAGTTCTGTTTTTGGTTCTACACGTCTCAGATATTAACACTTGGCCTGCGGGAGCCGTAATGTTACGTTATTGTGTACTCCAGCGGTTATCTACCAGACTTAGAACGTTCCGCGCCTCATATTTTAAATATTTTGACAGCCATCTGTAGTCAAATACTCTTTTTACATTTTCTTAAGAAAACCAGAAAACTTTCTCGCTCTATACTTCGTAAATTTCATCACTCTCATATCAATTTACAAGTGTGTTAAGCTTATTCTATCCTAGCCTATCATTTTG
>JAGVSQ010015491.1:0-10125 GCA_022683975.1 Rhyacophila evoluta
GTCTGCCATCCCTAATATTAACAACAATAAAATTTATTGGAATTTGAAGTTACTTATCTATTTATTACGTTATCTTTGGGCTAAAACAGTGATTCCAACAACTGACCTTTTATAAATCGGGATTACCTAAATATGATGAGAATGATTATTGTTTGAAAATTGTTAATAAGATCTGGGTAATTACTCGGCTGACGGTAAATAAATTTTGTTCATTTAAATGCAAAAACTTTTATTTGGGTTTTGTTTTTCGTGTTCCAAGAAATTGCGATTCTAGTAAAAATAGGGGTAAAACATCTGGGTGAAGACGCGGTTGTCAAGGGTAGGTAAATTTTGCTTGTTCAAATGCAAAAAAATTCCTGGGATTTTGTTTCGTGTTCGAAGAAATTGCAGGTCTAGTAAATAAAAGAGTAAAATCATCTGAGTGATGATTCGGCTGCTGATAGTAAGTAGATACATTCTGTCCGCTCGAGATGCAAAACCTTTTCATGTCATGATTTTTCTTTTTATTTTAACAGAAAAAATATATATGAAATCACATAGATTTTGTCGAGACTGCAGTATTATCTCATACCAACTGATTTTTCACATTAAGCGGTTTCCTCTGTGTTTATTTCTTGTTGATTCAAATCAATATAAGAAAATATGGAGAAATGTAGTAGGTTACTTATTTTTATAACTAAACCCATCATTCAATTATTGCTTCAGAACATTATAGTATAATATAGACTCTTTAGTTAAAATTATTAAGGTTTTACTGCCTCATGTAATTAGTTACAGTAAATTTTTCACTTTATCAAATTTAGTGGGTATGAAAATGTTATGATTAACGTTGTAATGATTATAGTTGTTTTTGTTTATTGTGTAATTTCAGGAACTACCAGAATATGGTTTAAATAGTCCTTAGTATGTTATGTTTATTTATTTATATGTATGTTATTTACTCTAGGATGCGCAGATTGAACAGTCGAGGTCCATCATCGCCTGCTATTACTCCTAACTATATACATTAAATTATGTATCATGGAGAGGATACTAGACAACTTAAAACTTAGTGATAATATTATTGTAACAATACTTGCATAGTGAAGGTATGTTTGTATATATCAGTGTTGCAAAAGCAGTGAAGATTGTATGTCAGATAGGACAACTAAAAAAAGTAATCCACAACTTTCGATCACTTAATTAAAATATCGACCTAATAAAATAGGTACTGGGGCTGCAACTGGTATGTGCAAATAAACCACAACGGTTCATTCCATAAATATGCTTGAAACCATGACACTGCAATCGTTTAATCGCCTAACAATATTTCATGGCCATCGGCATATCTCATTTTGGGAATATATTAAAATGTATCATTACGTTACTCACCATTCTGTGCGGTGGGCAATAGTGTATTATAGTACAATAATTATAGTTTTTTAAGCTTTTCTTCCTTCGAGTTGTGAGGAGGCACTGAAAATTCATGAAATGAAGAGCAAAGAAATAGAACTTAGATTATCTGTGTCATTGCTAAAGTTTTCTAAAACGGACCAAAATATTTATGACATTGATGAATAATAAATTTCAGCAGCTTTGAACAAAGATAGATTAACTGCAGAGTTATACAATAGTCTTAAATTACTTTATATGCCATGAAATAATTACCATTGTTCTCATTTCTTTTTTATTTATGTTTTTTTTTCCAAATCTATCATGAGATATAAATAACCTGACGAACAAATACCCGATAATCTTGGTTCTATTGTCTAATCAATGCACTGTTGGTAAAATATTTTTTTAGGCAATTGGCGAATTGTATGTTAAATCCCACTGTAGATGATACCATATCCTGCATATGTGTTATTGATTTTAATAATATTCCATGAGTGTTTTTTATCACTGCAATTTGCAACTTAAAAATATGCTAAAATTATGCATGTACATATTTATGTATTGGAAATGTTGTGTTGTATAATTTTGACTGGATAGGTTATATTTTTCATGTTCAGTTTAATGATTTTTATCATTAGCTTTATTTAAAACTTTTAAACATGATCAAAAATTTTTCACCCTTTTACAGCAGTTAAACTGCTTCTTATTGATGTAGTACACTGGATACACATTTTTTATAATGCATTTAAGTTAAAAGATAAAGTAGTCAAATGTATTTTATTTGTTGAATTTAACTACGGAATAAATAATAGATAATTTTATGAAGTTCAACCATGAATTAAATATATTTATGCATTTTATAAGATCCTAATGTTCACCTGAAAACAAGTGTTTTGAGATTAAGTTACATGTTATTTAATATTGTTTCTATTAAGTTAGGTTAAGTTGATATAATACTATGTCAACATTATTCACAGCTCATTGAAAGTCCTGTAACAGTATTCATATATTTGTGATAGTAAAGACAAACGGTATTGTTCACTTAAAAGTAGATTTGTCACTGAATCAGTAATTATTACTTAATAAAAATAATACACACGAAATTAGCCCTTGCTATTAATCAATGAAAATAGTTTGTACATCATTTTCAGGCAACGGCCTTTTGTAGAACTGTCTTTTTGGTAAGAATATCAATAAGATACACCTTGTTAAGACACAAAAACCACCTATTTCATATAATTCATTTTTTTGCTGGTGAAAATTTAGTGTTCAGTTTATAACTTTTTAATATAAATGAATATTTAATTGGTTAGGATTATATCAATGCAATAGGCCGAAAGATGGAAGCTAGTGTCTTATCGTATTCTTTGCAATAAATGCATATGCTTCACTAATTATAGTGGATTTATTAGTGGTTAATGGAAAAATATCGAGCGATGGCGACATTTTTATAATTCACTTGGTCCGTTCCTCATACAAAATATATTTTAGGAATATAAAATGTCACGTCATAAATATAATTTAGACTGAAAAATAGCTGCAAGTTTTCCCTATTTAGTAATCTCAAAAAACAGCTTTATTATAAGTTATTTTTAAAAATGTTTTGCCTTAATCAGGACACGGGATTGAATTTATTTACTTCATGTAGAAACTCAATAAAATTGAGTTACTCATAAATACTACATAAATGTATTAAAAAATGAAAAATATCTTTTTAAATTATCTATTCCAATTTTGTTTTAATAAAATGAATTAGGTTAGGTTAGGGCGTACTTACGTAATATATTTGATATCAGATCATGCAGTGCCTTTCGCGGTGTAAATAAATATTATATTATATTATATGAAGTTCGTATTATTCGATATTATATATTATTGACTATCTACAATTTTATCGCAAGTGAGAAGTTAGCATAAAAGCATTTGTGAAGTAATTGCGTATCGATTGCATTATATTGCATGCGATATACAATATATTAACCTTCACATTGTTAGGAGTAATATGCGGCATACACCGGACTTTAAATAAGAAATAAGCAAATCAGTCAAGTAAATTTAAAACAATGCATTTCGGTGAATACATCTTTTTTTAAAATTTGACTTTATATTTATTATACCATTAATAAAATAAGATTTAAAAATTCATTTACCATGCCGTGGATATACCGTATATTGTCTCAAATTAATACATTAGAGACTTCAGAATTCATTGGGATAATCGAGCATTTTCAGACTTGTCATGTTGATGTTTTATATTATATTAATCAGGTATCTAATTTCTAGTGTAACATTTGAAAGAAATATGTACCCAAAGTGACTAAAGAAAATTTGAATATTCGTCAAAGTGTAGTGGTGAAAGAGGTCACATACAAAATGAATTTAACAACATAAAGTCTGATTGAGTTGCATTATCTACACTTCTCTGTGAAAAGTAGCCATTCGACAATAATTGGTGGTTTGTTATTTCTGAATACTGTACCAATTGTGGTTTTTTGACTGTACTTAGAGCAGTGAAATTTAAATGCAGTTCAGTTAGATATTCTCCATTTTCGACTGATATTATTTTGGATTAATTAAACATTGTGCGTGCATTTTTCTCACAACATCTGTGATTACGCAACCGTATTTTATTTTGTCTCGTCAAGCAGCTTTTTATTGTGTGCCCAATACTTAAAAACAATGTTTTTAATAAAAAATAAATATCTATATATTTAAATTTCTGTACAACTAGTGTTTTTTTTTCTTCTATTATCCAGTCCTTCTCATACATCTATCCTGTCATTGTAGGATATGAGCATTGCCAAGAGTTTAATATTATTATAATTTCTGGTGAATTCCGTGTCTTGGAGGATACTATATTAATTGTATGATTAATTTATGACATTTTGAAATATATCCGCATTTATTACAACTGGAACTTATTTCATTGACCACTTTTGTTTACAGCTGATGGATATAATATCTAAATAAGTGGATGAAATGAGGCCCCATTAAAAAAATGGGATTAAGTAGGACATGAATTCTAACTTTAATTAAATAGTTAATTACACTATAGTATAAATTTCATTATTAATATTATTTATCATTGTGTTATTCATTGGTAATGAATTATATTAAAGCTTTGTGTCAAATATACATAGAAGATTTTGTATTTCATCAAGTATCAAACGAACTTTAATTGATACAGAGAATGAGCAGAGGAAGATTGTGTAAAATCTCAGTTTTTATTGTAAGTATAGAATACTTATAATATATTATTATGCTGTGGAGAAGACCGGTATAGTAAAAAAAATAATGTTTAAGATTGATACGAATTTTATTTTTCGTAAAATTATGAATATTACAAGGAATGTTATTCATTATAGATAAGTTTTTGGTAAGAATGCCAATTATCATGGTTATGTTCAAACATTATAAAGTAAATTTCCTCTCCATAAATTTGAAAATATTTCTTTCCACTTGATAGCTTCTGGTTTTACAATTGGAGGCGGTTCAAATGTCTTGATTATTTGAAAGAAAGATGGTGTTTTTAGTTTCAATAGCAAACACATCATGTTGCTTCTACTGTCGGCTTCCAGCACAGATATTTTGATATCACCTGGGAAGAAAAGGACTTTAGCAATGTGACATTGTGCAAAAGATTTTTCAAATGATGACAATGCAAATGACACTTAATCTGTTTCATTCTAATCTTTTAAGAGAATTGGTTTATAACCATTCATTCAATAAAATGGGGCTTATATTTTGGATCCACTCTGTAAGGGGAGCATATAGATCTACACAGTGTGAAGATGTCTGCTCTGAAGGTGGAGTATATGGATCTCTGCAGTGTGAAGACATGTCTTGACAAATTATTTTTCACAAGAATTGGTTGCCAGACTATTGCTCAACCTAATGGGCATCCAGTATTACATTTTTAGATCTTTTTGAAAGACTGACATGTGGGAATCGAACCCACTAGCCTCTCAGCTACTAGAGAGACATGAGAATTAATGATATGGTTAATATCCAAGTCTAGAATTGGTCCATATACAAAATGTGCACTAAATTACTAAGAAAAAAATTTATGAAGAACATATACCTGCAATCTTAGGTGAATTTATAACCCATAGGGTAAATAAATATAGTGGGAATGACTGGACAAAATATTGCATTCTCTTCAATAATCCATTCATCAATATTAGTATGAGACGGAACTAAAAGATGATATTAATTATTATTACATGTTACTGATACTTGAAACAAGTTCTGATAAATTACTGTTAAAAACTAAAATGAAAGTTATATACTCACAACTGTAAATGTAACATAATATAGGGCAGTTGTAGGTAGTAGAAATAGTAAAATTGTGAATGCTAATGTGCCAATAAATAACTGGTGGTGATTGTATTGGCAGGAGTCAACGCCGCCTCTTAAAGGGTTATGTTTTCTGCCCAAGAATAATCTCCAAAAAGATATCAGTCCACTGACTTGAATGTTATATAATCTGGAATAAAATGTATATCACGACGTGAAGTATTTATATGAGAAACAAGTAAAAAAGATTGAAGTTTTTTAAAGCACTGACTGCACATACTGAGATGTTAGACAATAATTGTCTAATAACTTCATTAAAAATAGTGAATAATTAGTTTTGTGTGCCAAACTTCTATAGACACTATGTTGGTCCAATAATGTGTTGATAATATTTCTAGTGAAAGAATACACTATTGTTTGATAAGAGAAAAATTGAATATGAACACACCTTGCTGCATAAGTGTATATACAGTACATATGGAAGCTAACCAATGATAATAAGTCGGCCAGAATTGCTGCTTGAAAGGTAATTCCCAACATCCCTAGTAATTGGAATCCTTGCATGGCTATTTCTAATATGGTTTTTGATAATACTGTAAAATAGTAATTGTTTAAGTTTAGATGACTAAAAATATTAATATGTCAATAAAAGTGTAGTGTGAGAAGTATGATCATGGTGGAAATAAGAATGGTAATGGCATGGGTCTCTGATTAAACCACCAGTCACTGCTTGATCAATTAATGAAATGAGGCAAACTGACTGCATGTTTCTATAGATTTGTTATATTTTCGATTTAGTCAGCACATAAATTCCCAGTTCTTAAATTCTCAAATATATTATGGGAGACAGTGACTGCACTCCAAAAGACATCAATAAAGTAAAGCCTATTCTAATATGACTTATTCGCACCAGTAGAGTAAATAATCTATGATCATATATTTTCCTAGAAAGCATTAATGCTTACATATTTGATTACTAAAACAATATGTTATTTAATATAGTATATGTAGATATTTCAAATAAAATAATTTATATTATACCCAAAAACATCCACCATAAATCAATATGGTATAGAAAGAATTTCCCAAGCATGCTATTGAATGCATGATTTAGTTTAAGACCAGCAGGTGACCCCATCAGCCATTTCAGAAGAGTTTTTAAACTTTCTACAATAAACTGAAAGATAAAAAAGTAACAATGATTACTATATATATATATATACTATAGGTAGATAGAACAAACAAGAACCATTAGGAAGTGGTTTATGGGAATTATTAATATTTTGCCCTTTTTTATTCATTCATTTTTATTTTAGAAAGTTTAGACTTCATAATATTCAAGAATCCAAAGTGCCTTTTTATAACGCTCGAATGAAAGTTATTTACTATTAAAACTGTTAAGAATTATTAAGTAGAGGATATCGTATACATAAACTGCTGACGTATTAATTTAAGATACCGTAAAATTCTCGCAGGTATAGTATAAACTATGAATTGTGCAATTAACATATTTGCTCAATGTGTTCAGTGATTAGCTATTAGTCGATCCTTGTAAAAATCATCTTGTAAAAGTTTTCGTATCATGGAGTATCTTCCCAATTAACTCATCATTTTTTTTCAGTATATCTAGGAGACACATTATAATTGTAAGAATTTTTATGCAAATATGCTTGTACTAATTCTTAGACTCCGGTATAAGGTCACTCGATATAGCCAAATTTGACTTGAATGAATATTCCAATAAAATTAAATTTATATACATAAAAAAACATTCATCAAGAAGACAATAAATACCTCTATTAAATCATACAATTCATTTATTGGAGAATTTGAGTTAAATAGTCGGTTGATCCAAAATAGTATGATGAATCCACCGATAAGGTCTATAATCAGAGCTGTGATTATGTTTCCTGTTTTGACGGCAACCTTGTAAAGAAAAATTACTAATAATAAGAATATGTGGTTCGACTAGTATTTTTGGATACTTAGTGATAATTTTACATCATATGTTGCAAATAGCAAATTACATTCCACTATTAATTGGAATATAGCTTTTACATGTTTATGAACATACTTAACAGTAAGCTGACAGTAAACAGTGAAATTCTTATATTACTATGTTAATTAATAAATCGACTATTTTATTATTTGAAACTAATATAGATAAAATTTCTTACTATTGCCATGTAAGAGCTTTGTATTATGAACAATAGGTAAAATTAATTGATTATTAGAAGGTTACAAATTTATGAAAAATTAAAAAAATATATTTCTGTAAAGTAAAATGAATGTTTAAAATAGTTTAAGGAGTAAAAAATATCCTACCCTTTTTTCCTCCTTTATAGATTGTACAATCCAACATATTATTTTTATAAATTGACATATTTGGATATACAAATTGGAATAATTTAATAGCGGTTTCAACATATTAAGCACTATGGCAATGAATGTCATTAATTTACTGAAGTAATTTGTTAACAATTTTTCTTTATTTAACTTTTCTCTCAGGCAAGAATGGTTTTTATAATCAATAATTGTTTTCAAAACTTCAAATTGGTTCAATTTCAATGTACAGTCTTCAATTTCTGGATGATCAACGACTGGTGAATGAAATAGATTTTCTGATATTTCAATCACGTCATGGTTAAAAAATATAATAACCTTATTTTTAATATCCGCATTAACATCCAAAAATTTTCCATTAACTATCAACGTTTTTAATTCTATATTTCTATTTTCAGTCTCCAAGTTAACATAGTTTGAACATCTCTCAGGGAACTCTTCATTATCGATACAATTTTTATTAGTTATTTGGCCATATAAAATACTGTGTTTGTTTAGGTAAGGCCATTTTTTACAACATTTATAATGCAAGTTATTCTTCGAACTGCTTGCATCTTTCAAAGAAAAATAGTCAATCAAATAAAGTCCCAAAATATCGTCTGAAATAGTAACCAAATATCCGATGAAACTTGTGCGACTAGTTCTTATTCTACTGAAATCTGGAATAAATATGTTAACATTAATAGCAGACATTTTTATAATTGATATCTATAATTTTGTATAGATTTAGGTAAATTTCAAAAATTTCGAAAACATTAAAAGATTTTTAAAACGGGCGTCAAGATTGGCAGATGACAGCTGTTTGACGGCTTTAGTGCTGCCAGCGGTTAAATAAGAAATGTCGCTTCAAATCTGATAAAATACCGATATCAGTAAATTTCATTATTATTTTATTACGAAGGAAGGTAAGAGCTAGAAATAATAATTTCGAGATCATCTTTTTTTCGTTATCTTTTAAAATTGTATAGTAGAAATAAATATATGTATTTGATGAGAAAATATGAAAAGGTGTACATTAAAAAATTAAGGACTGTATTTTTTCTCATTTTTTCAACAAAACAGAAAAACATTAAAGTCTCTCAAATTCCATTACTTTTGCTGATAGTATCAGTATACCTACAGTAGTATGCACAGCTGAAATTTTGCTATACTATTAAATAATGGAATTCTGCTCTTTTTGGGAGTACTGAAGTGCTAACAGATGATTGCCAGTGTAATATATTTTTTATCTTAATTTTCAAGTAGATATTTAAATAAAAATACATACTCAGAAACTGACTGTTTTAAAATTAATTAAAAAAGCGGTTCATTTTAAAACATCTCATGTTTTTCTTCTTCCAACCGCGGAAATAGTTGTTTGGCGTAGGACATTTAATTTCATAGATAATTTTGAAAATATTTTACTTCGTGTCTATGACAGCTGTGTTCTTTCCGGCATTGGATTTTGTAGAGAAGTACGTGTTCTGTGCTTGATAATTTTGATATCTGCCGTAAACTTCGGAATCCTGTATGATAAATTAATAAAACATTCTCATTTTGCTTCACTCCATCGTACCAATTGTGTCCTTATCCAGATTTTGTTTGATTGTGGGATTTTTATGAATTGTGGAAAATTTTGTCTTAACTGTCAGATGATGTGAACTATTATTGTTTTAAAATCAATTCCTTTTGTGATCCCATAAATAGTATCGAATGTACATTTTAATTATTGAGTGAAAGTGAAATATTAGTTGACATACATGATTTATAGGCGGTGAATATGTTGTATATCATTCCCTATAATTTATAACCTATCTTTTTCAGGTTACCCAGTTCTCACCATGGCCAAGTCTAAAAATCACACTAATCACAATCAAAGTGAGTTTACATTTATTTTTATCTAATGCTGTGGATCTTATTAAATATTTGTTATTTTTAAAATCATTCATTTCAACCTTATTGCATACATAGGTTTCTTATTTGACATCTAGCATCTGATTTAGATGTCTTGTTCAATATAACTTTCGTTGTGGTAAAAATGAAGGAAAACGTCCGCGACTTCGGAAATATGTCTGAAGTTGGTAAAAGTGAAGGAAAACGTCCGCGACTTCGGAAATATGTCTGAAGTTAGCA
>JAGVSQ010015492.1:0-10125 GCA_022683975.1 Rhyacophila evoluta
CTCTCTTTTTCCTTCTGTATATATATGTATTTTTAATTCTTTCTTTATTCTTTTTCTATATTTTAATATGTTTGTTATAACCATATGTATATTTGTAATATTACAACATGTATAAAGTAAATAAATAAATAAAAAATCAATTGAACCAAGTTTTGTTTTATAAATCACGCACCGTAAATATTTTATATCTCAATTCTAAAGTGACGTTTACAACTAGAATTTTTCGACGAATAATCATTAAGAGTTTTAAGTAAAAGTCATCGATTAACCAGTCAATAAATATATAATTAAAAACTTCAAAATATTTGTGCCATGTTCAGTTGCATTACATAATTAATCGCACGTTTTAGTCATACGGCCTCGAAGAAATACTTCTCTGAATCTCTGAGACTTTTCAAGGTAAGTCTGAATAATATTAGTAATGACAAAGTTGTTTAGAATTTTCGATTAAGCACTGCCATGTCATATCCTGTTAGCTTTCAAATTCGTTTGACATTTATATTTTCTCTTGTCTCAAATATCCAATAAGACGAAGCTGTTTTACAAAACACTCTTAGTATAAAGGATAATAATTATGTTAATTCATATTATTTTAATTAAATTTATTAATTACGTCAGTAATCAATTATTTGATTACATAGACGTAAATAAGACAATGGATTATTACATATTTTCACCATACCATTGCAAACACTCTTAGGCAATTTTTCATGGTAATTCATATCGCAATCTTGAGCGTCAATCGTCTTTTCGTTTCCACTTGGAATAATCTTCGATTGGGTGGTAGCTTTATTTAGATGCATAATGCATTATACATCTAAATATATCATGCAAATTTATTTTACCATGTCATTTTCCGGGAAATAATCACTTCGGTAAGAGTTTATTTCTCATAAAAATTAGCTATCGTTTAATAGGTTAGAATTCAGAATATAGAAATTCCTATCAGGCTTGAATCCACGATCATGTACGCGTACTATTTTAAGTTATATTTTTGTAAACCTTTATACAGTAATATATATTTTATTATGATATTGTTCACGACAAAATTATTGAATATAATATATACGATTGATATTCGCATTTTTATACCACGTTCGCCTTGAAAGTGGAGCGTATGGATCTAGACAGTGTGAAGATTTCCTCTCTGCAAGTAAGTATATGGATCTCCAAAATGTGATAATATGTCCTGATGGATAATTTTTTTCACGAGAATTGGTTGTCAGACAATTTTTTAACCCAAAGGACATTGAGTTTGTATTTTTATTTTTTTCCAGTCCAGCAGATATGGAAATCAAACTCGTATTCCATTAAGTTATGGTCATCTATATTATTATGTTATATTATGATACATACAATGTGTATGTTTCGCAAATCGCACAGTGCATAAGTTATGAAACGAGTTTGCATTCAGTTAATTGTTTCTTAAAATCGTTTATCATAACTTAATGTGAGAACAGTTTAGTTGAGTCTCCCCGGTTAGCGCAGTTGGAAGCGTGAGTGCCTAGCAATCCGGGGAATGCGGGTTCGATTCCCCATCTGGTCGTTTTTTTTTTTAATCTGAAAATGTAGCACTGGATGCCCATTGGGTTGAGCAATTATCTGATAAACGATTCTCGTAAAAAATAATCTGTCAAGACGTTTTCACATTGCGGAGATCCACATACTCCACTTTTGGAGTGGATTTCTTCACACTGTGTAGATGCATATGTTCCACTTTGGAAGCATGGTATATATAAAAAATGTGAGAACGTCTTTTTTGAAAACCATTTCAAATGCAATATCTGATTTCCATTTCTTAAAGTAACTCTATAAATAATCCTATTTCAGCCAATAATACGAAAAAGCTTAAGTTTATTTTATTGCACGTCGAGTACAAATAATTTATTACCATAGGAATACACGTTTAATTTTAACTCGATAGCAGTGAGCTTGGCAGTTAAAGTCTGTGAATATTGCATCAAAGCGTACTGGACACCAGTACTGAGTTTAAAATGTAAATCAAAAAAGCTTAGGTAAATCTATTACATTTGTGCAATAAGATAGTACTAATAATCGGTGACGAAATTTCTCGAAAGATGATAAATTAACTAAGCGCACCATGTAATAGTTTCTTTTAAAAGGATGATGGAGAGTCGTACATGAGTACTGCCGTCATAAAATGCCAACGCCAACGCAAACTTTTCTATCGGGCCAAAGCAAAATACAACATAAAAAGAAAAACGAAACATTATCCGAGAAGAAGAAGCGCGAGTTCGTCGCTTTGTTTTCTCTTCTGTTTAACTTGAAGGTTTAACTTGCCGAGGTTTTTTGGCACACCAGAGTTTTGATTGATAGAATTTTTGCCACAGTTCCAACCAAAGAGCTTTACGATAGCGTGATTTATACGACAGAACTAAAAAAGTACAACGAAAGAATAAAACTTTGTTCATACCTACGTGTCAGTTGTTAAAAATGTAGAGAAAAGTTATAAAAACGTATTCTTTTAAGTTTTTCATAAAAAAACTTGCAACGACTGATCTATATTTGACCGATCCAAACTTTACAATCTCAGTATATTTGACAGTTGGTTGTAATACTACGCATATATTTTTTAACCACTGCGGTTGGGATTCCAACATATTTGATGTATTTTTTACAAAACTGTTTTGATTTAATTCCTGGACTGATAATTATTATAAAAATGAAAATATCAGGGTTTTATTTATGAATACAAGAATTAATCGTTTTAACTAAAATATGATTAAAAATGAGTGAAATGAGTACACGTGATTGATTACTTTATATCAGAAGATAAGAGAAAATAACATTATTTCAATGAAAGTCAATTTTGAAAAGCACAATTTATAAAAACTATAAATCTCTAATATATCATACATTTCTATTACATCATTATTTAAACAACAGATCTATACAATGAATAGTCTATGCATACATTATACAATAGGATTTATTGGTAGTATGTTATATGTTCGCTCACTGCCCACGTATAATGTAGCCTGAAGATGCCGAAAGGCGAAATCCGGGTCGCTAACAGTGATCGCACATATGTAAGTTTACCAACTTTAAATAATTAAGAATGCATTATCAACTGTTTAAAGTAGGGATCTAATCCAATTTATCCTTCTTTTAAAAAACTGTGCATATAAAATATATCCTCTTTACTAATATGCTTGATTTATTTGTATCCTACAAATAATTATCGTAAGCGCCGATAAAATGGTTCAAAGCTCCATGGTATTAGCTGATTATATTTGAGCCTACAAAATACTTATCATTAGGAAGTTCGGGTTAAAATTTCGGGAATAAATTTATAATTTTATTAATATAAAGCATAGCTTTTAAATTCACTAAGACTAGAGAAATATAAATGTTAGGTTAATACCAACCACAGCGTTTATCAAATTTTATTGACACTAAAAAATATCCATCAATACGATAAAGGTATTTTAAAAGTAAATTTTTAAGTTAATTACAAAACTATTCAATGTCAAACACGATTTCCACAATCTCAATTTCTCGAGACTTCTTTTATATTCCAAGAACTAAAAAGGTCAATCCTTAGATTTCTCGAAGCTTTTAGAAATGGAATGTTTGCCAGTGGGTAAACATTGAATTCGCAGCCTTGCAAAGATTCGTCGTATTCTTTGCTTGGATGAAATGCGATATCCCCAAGGCACGACGTCAATTACTACCGGCGTCGGGACGTCGATGTCTGACTGATCTGCTTAAAAAAATATTTGCTTTGAACGTACAAATATTATGTTTGGCTTAAAATATAAAATAATACTTTTATTAACGTAGTAAAATATTCTCCCTGTATTAAAACATTAATCATATCACTGGTATGTTTAAATACAATTAAGTATGGTTACTCATCTCTCCCAGGTTAGCCTAGTTCGTAGCGTGCGCGCATAACAATCCGGAGAATGCAAGCTTGATTCCTCATCCGTCGAATTTTAAAAATCTAATGAAATGCAGGACCGGGTTTTCTACCGGGTTGAGTGATTGTCTGAAAAACGATTCTAGTGGAAAATAATCTGTTAAGACGTCTTTACAATTGCGGAGATCCATGTACTCAACTTTCGGAGTGGATGTCTTAACACTGTGTAGATCCATACGCTCTACTTTGAGAGCGAACATGTATCATAAATAAAAAAAACACATATAATCCTTGTCTGTATGGGCAAATTGCTGACATTTAAAATGTAATTCTTCCTTCGTAATTTGAAATCAAGACAAGTTATCTAATGTCATACATTCCATGTATTGGTTTAACGGTTATTATGCAAGTCCACAAAATTAACCAGTATAACTATAATTTTGAATAATACTGAGTGTGTATTTATATGGATTTTAATTTAATGCCAATTTTCCCTGGAATATCTTTATTGTAAGGCATTTGAAAACAGGTGCTCATCGGATAAATAAAAATGTATTTCTTTTCAATGAATCTAATTTAGTCATTATCTAAGCTGACATTAGAATGATAAAATGAAGCAAAATTAACATTTGGATAGTTTTTGGATCACAGTAATCACTAATAAATTAGACTAGCTAATAAAACTACAACTATGAAGTATACTTAATGAGCAGTGATTGATATCATCCAAAAAAATCTTCATGTAAAATTAGAATGATTCTGTTAAGCGATACATTTTTCACGAGTAAAATGTATCCGTTCACTAGATATTAAGTGACTCCACTAAAATAAGGTTGATGGACTGTTTTATAGAACAATTATATCCGTGAAAAATTTTTGTAATGGTGAGTGCATTACTTTGAAACAGCCATACATTTTATCAGATTGCAGGTGAATTTAAGCTTAAAACGATTATTAATTTAACAACTTTAATGAACTAATGATGTTTAATTTTGTTGATGGAACTTTAGCTTACAACTGCTTTTTTCAAACGTTAAATTAGATCTCACATAATTATTATAATTTTATCACAGTTAAACGAAATAGTTGTCGACTAATTCGATATTTTTTTATTTATTTCATTCAGGATTATCATATAATTTAAGTCTGAACTCAATTGTATTATAAAACATAATTTTAATTTACAAAACATTCAGTGAACTGACAGAACTACCACGCTAAAATACTCCATGAATGTATTTGACTAATTGAAATAAATGGAAAATTTTCGTGATTTATAACCGCTTTCAAATTTCAAAGTGCAGAGATTAAAAATAATTTCTGTAATATTAAACCCGATAAGTTATGGCCGCATGTTTGATTAAAATTTTTGAATACATATTGACATTTCATTTGCCGTCATTCTGATAATAATAATTCTTTAATTTATGAAATAAACAAAATGTAAACTCTGAATAGTTAATTTAAAATCTCAATGAATATCAAATAGTTGATCGATATAATTAATTAAGAATAAAACTTTCGTGGCCCATTTTATAAGCGCTTGCACTTCGACAACATGGGTTGCAAGCTGATAACCTATACATGAATAAATAACAATTTCACTCACAAGATACTTCACGTTTATAATCTGTACGGTAAAAAAGTAACATTTGTATACGTTGTGTATTAAAGTTTTCAAAAGTTTTCGTTGGCGTGCTCTAATTCGTAAATAAAAAAAAGTTAATTATTTGAGTCTATGTTACGATAAGAAGTAAGAAATTTTTTCATTTTACTGAGTTCATAATTCATTAATAAACATTCATCTTACTTCTTACTCCAATATTAAGTAAGATTAGTTACATTAGTTATTTAAATTTTTATCATAGATAGAAGTGCCTTCCATAGTACGTACTCGGCGGAACTGAGGGATTCTGACATGACCTAAACGGTTGGCGGATGACGGAGATTCCTGGAGTGGCAACTATATGCTCCATTCAAGGAGAGGGAATAGCGGAAGAATATTTTTTTTAATATTTAAGCAACAACAATAAAAGCAGGGTCAAAACAATATATGAAGTCGAACCTTAAGGCTTTCGTCTACTACAAACAAAATCAAACAGACTATTTAGGCTACATACAAATATTGCTATGGTGAAAACACTAATAAATAATAAACTTTATTTTCATAATGACAAATGCTTTTAATGTCTGCACCGATTGAGATCATTTGATCAAAATGTCATAACAAAAGTAATTTTCAACTTCAGTGCAATTAGTTCGACATTATTTATGTCCTGTGAATAAAATTTTGAGTGCGACAAAAATTATCGTTTTATCAACGACGTATCTAATTAACTCAATACATGGATTATTTACCAATTTTGATTAAAACGATTCCATTTCAAAGTGTTTGTATTTTACAAATTGTATCGAAAGCTCACATTTTGTTATGAAACGGTATTTCAATGCTTTTGGATAAATTAGTTTTGATAAACATTGATCGGAGCTCTTAGTATATTCAAATTGATATATTAAAAATAAATTGAAATTGCAATTAAATTTTATGTAGGTGAATCATTGACTTTTTTAAATATTAGACGATATTTAATTACGGTGTATGAATAAATACTATGACTGTTACTCGTTTTCGTGATGTGATACAATTGTATTTATCACTCTATCAAAATTACAAAGATAATTATAATTATACAAAAGCTAAACTACAAAATAAGTTAGCTTAAATTGAGTTAGTTTTTACTGTGCTTAGAATTTGCAAAAATCAGTGATAACTCAGTTTTGATTTATTTTTCAGAATTTGATAATGAAAATGAAACGACAAATTTTCTAACGGAATTATTTCGTTAAGAAGATGAGAAGCGGTGCGAAATCATGATGAAGGCAAACCAAGTTTTATGCCATTGCCTTCAAATGGAGTGATGCACAACCAGTGAATATTTATTTTATAATTTAAAAATTTTCCTCTGAATATATTGTATCTTAATATCACTTCAGTACCCAACCTTTAAGGCTCTTAGCTTCTTCAAAATACTGCAGATGTATGGTTAAATGATAGGTTGTTGGCTAAAAGCTTTATCACGGTAAGTATTCACAAGTACATGTTCCATATTTGCATTAGTGTGAGAGTAAGAAAAGGGATGTCTTAAACATATTTTTTCATTTAAAAGAAATACCCAGCAGCTGAAATACTAAAATTCCTATGAGTGTATCTTATGATTAATAGTGTCTAACACATCACTTTATCTAGTATGCGTGCATGGCTTACAGTATAATGTGTATACTAATAATTAAAATCTGTCTAAGTGGTCACACATGGTACACATGGCACACTAAGTTATTAGCAAAACTTTCTATCTGGAGCCATTTCTTTGAGGCATATCGCAATGCATCTAGATTCTAGAAGGTTCACATGAATCCCATGCCTTACATTTATGAACGTCATGGAAGAATGCTTTTGAGTAATTTTCGATATAATATTGAAAAAGACCGCACGATCGTTGTAAAGCATATTTGAATGATGAATGAACGAAATACTCTCAAAAGTCTCATTATTAAGTTGACGAAAAGATTTTTAGGATTCTGAACTTATTAACTGCAGCATAATCAATTATATATCATTTATTATCTTTGAATGAGGGATGGCATAAAGATTAATATTAATATCTTGAAACAATGTGTTTAATATAATATTGTTAAAGAATATAGACAAGAATTAATGGTTCCCTTAAATGTTTGTCAATATTGTTAAGTTGACATTGGTTCGAAGCGGCACTTTAAAAGTTTCCTTGCATCTGCGCCAGAGAGTGCTAATTGGAAATTTGATTAATGACCGTTGTGTTTCTTCTACCAAACCGCCTTGATTGATTACGCTTCCATTCCGTGTAAACAGTACGAGACCAGCGACATCCGACGGCCATCGGATGAGGCTTGAATCTTGAGTTTCATCAATGGCTAATTTCTCCCCCTTAAGGCTTTCTTTAACTCTTAGCGGGGTTTGCGGGGAGGACCCTCCGAGAAAGTTTGGCGATAAATTTGAAGTGTGTTATTTTGAAGGTTCTTTCTGAGACTGAAAAAATATTTAAGCAAGGCTGTTATTGGGTTATTTTTACATCAAAACTTTTGTTTGCTATTATAACGGAATTATTTTTTAAACTTTACAGACGTCAATAGATCTGGGAAATTTTAATAAAAAACAGTACACTTTTTGAGCAGTAATTTGTTTATAAAATATATCTTTTATTGATTTAGATGTAAAAATACGTTTTTTATGTAACAAAAAGTAAAAAATACTTTTCTGATTTATAGAAAAGACTACATATTAAATCAGTTTATATATATATTTTTTATGGCATCAAATTAATGAAAATATTTTTTTACCTGAGAGATTATCATGCGCTTTGGATACAGGGATTGCATGATCAATTCCTATATCTGATGGATTTAAAAAATCCAAAAATGCAGAACTCGGTGCTCATTAGCAAGTACTTAACAACCTATTCTCGTGAAAATTAATCTGTCAAGGCAAGAAACTTTTGCCACATACATCTTCACACTGTATATATAGATTTATGCATGAAAATTTACGAGTTCTCAACAATAAGAAAGTAGTTCAGGCGTTTCAATTTTTTTATAAACTAAACATACTTCGTCTCGCTGGAATCTTAGAAATCGAGTCATGAGCGATTGTCTGGCAATGAATTCTCGTGTAAAAATCTTTCAAAATAAGTCTTTACAATATGAAGATCCATATACTCGAGTGATAACCTTCATACTATTGAGATACACGTGCTCCACTTTCGAACTATTCAGATGTTTAGTAATTATAAGAAATTTGTAATAAATGAAATGCATGGATTTCTGAATAAATAAATATAACGAACCGTTTTGCGATCCTCAATAATATTAAAAACTTCACTAAGCTGGACTACAAGATAATTTTAATATATTACAGCAACGTAACGGCATTATTTAAAAATAGTCATAAATGCTTTGGAGCTTAGCATTGTATGTATATATTATTGTTAAATGGTTCTTGGCCATTTTAAATTCAAGTGCATTTTCTGAGTAAATTGGCCGAGAGTTATATGCGTCGCGGTTGAAACTTGTGTGCGGAGATTTTAATGAGTTTATAATTTCACCCCAATTTCATCGCAATAATAAATTTTGATAATACTCGATGAAGGTACTTTGATAGAACAAAAAGGGGTAATGACAGTGTATTTTAAACCCCAATTTTAAGCCAAAATTACGAAGTAACTTTACTGTCAAAAGCCGTTGATATATTACATATTCTATTATATTTGACATGATAATAAATTTTTGATTTCGTGTCGATATTAAGCGATGCATATTCAAAGATACTGATGAAAATTTATAAAAAATACATAGTTCTAATTTATATTGTGCTGGTATAATCTCTTCAATTGCATTGTTGATTTGAACTATATATATTGTCGAATTCTTTAATTGATTAAATAGTCTCCCTGCGTTAACCTGCATGTCCTTTACCCATATACTGAAGCAGTGGTGTATAATAAAACTCAAGTCACAACTAGGGTTTGTTCATAAGCTGTAAATACTCTATATTGCAATAATTTTACCTGTCGACCTTTATTGGTTTGCTTAGAATTTATATAACCTTAACATTCTTTTAAAATGTCTTTAAGCTTATTTTGAGTATACTTCAAATAAATACTTACTAAACAATCTATGTGCAACATAGTTTTATAGCTACATTTGGTATATAATTGCCATAATTGTAAATGAAATATAAAATTTCTGTACCTACTAACGATCGATAGCTCAAAATGCAAACTTGGTTAGTCCATTTTTGAAAATTTTACAAGACAGTATAAAAACTGATTATTTTGCTATTTGTTTTTGCGATTATTTTGGCATAAAAACACATTTTAAAATTATATATTTTTCAAAGTATATCACTTTGAATTGTCACATTAATACAAGATGGTATTATTATGTCGTTTTCAGCTACAAGTGGACTTATGAACCTTTCCTTTTACCCCATCAATATGACAATAAGCCCCTAGACATAAATATTTGTATAAAAATACTCCTGACGTTCAGTTAGGTAGAGCTAATGATTTATTTGGGGCTTTCGTTTAGTTTTTTTTACAGATGTTTCTACGATTTATGTGACATATTACATAGTATCGTTCAGTTCGCCTCCGTGGACGAGAGGCAGTGGTTGGTGGTACCATGGTATCACCGCCGCTGGGCTCAAA
>JAGVSQ010015493.1:0-10125 GCA_022683975.1 Rhyacophila evoluta
GCTGCTAACTTCAGACATATTTCTGAAGTCGCGGACGTTTTCCTTCATTTTTACCCATGTTTAAATATTACAGTTTACCACATTTGCTGAAAGAGTAAATGCCATAGATGTTCGCCGAACTGCCCTCTATCATTTGGATCATGTCAACACAGAGACACCGTCGGAAAATGAAACTTTCTTCTACAAAGCAGTTCAGAAGTGGAAAGTGCTTAACTTGACCACTGAATATGTCACCTTCAGCAAGAAGGTTGAACAGATTATCACACTCCCTCAATTACTGCACAGGAAAGATGAGGTTGTTGACTTATTGCTGGAGTACCTTAAGAATGGGAATGTTTTAACCATACAACCCTTGCTTGAGTAAGTATATCTAACACTGAATTTCATACTTTTCCTGTACAAGCACCAGTTTCTCTCTTTCTTTCACTGTGTCAAATTGTTAATATAATATTGACCTATTAGTATATCCTAAGTTAATTGACATTTTTCTATGTATAATAGATTCATTAATACCTCTGTAAAAATACTTTTACTGCAAATATTTTTCACTTATTTTAAACAGAGCCATACTCTGACTGTTATTTTGAAGATTCATAACTTTCAAAAAAGTCATGGATAAAAGTGCCAACTTGATAATGTATTAGTGAAAGTTTTGTGACTAACTTAATTAACTCCCCTAAAATCCTGCTTAGATTTCCTAGCCATCTCAAACAATGTTTTGTTTTATTTTATAATATGAACAAAAAAATGCTTTTTACCAATAGTAAAAGAAGAATATAGTATTTTTATCAAACTTCGCTGGTTTCATGTGCTTTAAAAAAATCATGTTTGTGGATCGAAGTTATCACATTCTACGGATAGAAAACTGGAATCACTGACAAATAAAGCATTCATTAAGTATATCATAACCGATTAATCCATAGAGTACCCTTTCTAATATATTTAATTTGGTTTCATTTTCAGGCTTGTGGTAGTTCTAGCAAGGGATCTTCAAGAAGAGTTCTATGTTTACTTTCCAAGATTTTTAAACTGCCTCATAAAACTCTTAAACACAAAAGAACCGGAGCAGTTGGAATGGACGCTGATATGTCTGGCATTTATTTTTAAATCTCTCAGGGTTTACCTTAAAAGAGACATATCTGTCGTCTTTGATGCTGTACTTCCAATCCTCTCCGACTCAATGCCACCATATGTCAGCAATTTTGCTGCGGAAAGTTTTGCATTTGTAGCAAGGGATATTAGAGACAAAAAGAAGTTTCTTCAGATATTAATTAAATCTGTTAACATTAATAAAAATGTAAGTTAAATACTTCAAAATCAATTAATAACCCAATGAGAAATGACTTTCATTATTTCTTAAAATTTTCACTTCATCCATTAATATTAAAAGCAAGACAGTCTGTTTGCTTTTCAGTTTTTAATATTTATGATAAGGTAGTATTTTATGCATATTGTCGTAGAACACCCTCTATATTGTAATCACATTAAAATCTGATCAATTTCCCTACATTTTTGGGAGATCAATAATCATCAAGTTACTAAACTTTAAATTTTCTTTTAGTACTCCATGTATTTGTTGTTGCCTAATAGACATGCTATAAATGTTGTATAATTTATATTTTAGGCAATCATCGGCTGTGGCCGACTTCTATTTGAAGTGGTTCGTGGGGTGTCTCATCAGTTTCATAGTTGTGCCGCTCAATTCTTACCTTTTCTATTTGAGACATTGGGTGACAACAACATGCATCAAAAGACACTCTTTAAAGTCCTTACGCAGACAGTCACAGATATGCTGGAGGTAATCCACCCTAAGAATAGTGAAATATTTTGGACCAGCATTTTATTTACAATCAACACGGCTTTAAACAACGCAAATGCAACAGATGATCAATCCTATCTGGAATACTTGCTTAGATTGGTTGGACAAGCTTTGGAATATAAAAGTGGGATATTTTTAATTAATCCTTTCCCTGTTTTAGTGCTAATAGTCCAATTATTAGAGACTAAATTACCAGAAAGCATCTATAAGGTGACATCCCAAGTCGGTGTACTTGTGCTCATGTGTAACCATACAAATATACCACATGAAAATGCTGTGTCTTTAGTGAAAAAAATATTAGGGATGCCTTACCCATCTTTAGTTTTAGATTTTGTCGAAGAAGTAATCAACTGTCCTAGCTTCGACATGATTGTTCTGCCCCATTTTATATCATCAATTGACACATTTGACAGAAAAATAATCAAAGTCTTAAGTAAAATATGTTTGACAAAATCGCCGCTATGCAAAAGCGGAATTGATTTGTATTCATGGGTGAAATATCCAATCGATTTTCAAAATCAAACTGACGCTTACAGCAAAGTATTATTCAACAGTATCAACTGTGATGTTTCAAAAATTGTAAAATCTCCTGAAGATTGTATTTGTGCTTTGGTCTGTTTACCACATATTAAAAATATCAACACAAATCGAGCACATGAGATACAAGGCAAACTTTTATCAGGATTGATAGAATATCTGACTCAGTTGAAAAAAACTGCTGACGAAAATACCGTTGACAATATATCATTAACAAGGAATGTGCTATTTATGATAGCAACTGCTATGGAAGCTGTTGTCCACACTGTGGATTCCAAGATTGCTGAGAAGTACTGTTCTATTGAGAAATTGATAAATGCTCTGATGCCTTACATTTGTGAAGCCAAATATATTTGTAGTTTGCGAATTTTGGATCTGTTTTTAACTGTTTGTCAAAGAGAAAAAATATTGCAATTGAGCTCACTGCAAAGTTTATATGATCCGTTATCCAAGAATCTGACATCGCCATTTCACGAGGTAAGTTATAACACAATCATCGAAATGAAGTGAGATATAGTGTTATTACACTGCTTTTTCATCACAAATTTGAATCCCATTTCTGTATCTATGGACATACAATAGATTCAGCATTTACTTCATGATTATTTTCTATCTATTTTTATAAATCAAAATTTATTTTTAGCATAATGCTGTAAAGGTATATAAATTTTATGTAATTGATTTGAATATGCTTATTATTGATGGCAATGATTTTTTTGTTCCTCAAAATTGTAAAAGAAGTCAGAATATTTTTAATTTTTCTCATGTTGACTTTTCATTATAATCAAAATTTTTCTTTTTTTTTCTAGGTACGCTTATTAACTACACACATTTGTAGTAATTTTGAAGATATTACCCCAAAACCTATCAATCCTAAGAACAAAAATGGAAAAAGAAAAAGTGCGCAATTGACAGAAAATTTAGATGAACAATCTGAAAATGAAGCTAAAAACATATATGAAATGTTTTCTCTTTGCTACAATGTTGAAGTTTCACCTTTGTCTATGTCAGATTACCGAGATCAACTTGTAAAGATATCCAAAATGACTTTTGGCTCAATACAACATGAAATTTACGAAGACGAATTCTACAAAAATTTTGCATTGAAATATGTTTTGGGCTTACTGCATGTCAATTTTAAGCTTCTATGGGAGCCTCTGCAGTCTTTTATTGTGAAATATGCCCAAAGCATGTCTGCTGCACAATTTTGGGCGGTATTCAGCCCTTGCTTGCAAAACGCGACTTCAAATGCTAGAGAAGGAATCTTGATCCCTTCGTCTGATGAAGGTTTTATTGGTGAAATAAATTTCTTGGGTTCATTATATGGTGAATATTATAACATCTCTGTTAAACCCGATTTCTCTTTATACCGAATACATTTATGGGAAATCTTATATCAAGCACCAACATTGAGCGAAAGTAAAAATCGAGACATCACTCCTCTCTTCATGGAATTCTTAAAAGAAGAATTCGAAAAGCCTTATGAAGCTGACGTTTTTATTACTGACACCGCAAATGACTCCATGATAATGGATGTTGATGATTCTCATGCACAAAGTGAATATGATAATGATTTATCAGAGGCTGAGGAAAAAAAAGTTAAAATAAGTCGTGCCACTTATGATACTCTTATAGCTTATTTTAAGGTCTATAGTAACATCCAAAATCCTAAAGCAATGTTTATGGAAGAAAAGCTTCGGAAAATATATTTAGACTTCTTGATGCATAAGAACCCTATTATTCAAAAAATTGCTCTCGACTGTTTTCTGAGATACAAAAATAAACATTTGACTCCCTACAAGCAAAATCTTTATAACCTTGTTGATGGTAAAAAGTTCAAAGATGAGCTGCGAACATTCAAAATAGAAGCAGATGAAAGCAGTATTCAGATGGAAGACAGAAATGAGCTCATTCCGATAATACTACGAATAGCGTACAGCAAAATGATCACTAAAACGGGAGTCGATAAAAAAGGTGGCAGCCAATTACGACGCTCTCTTGTTATGCGATTCCTTGCAGGCTGCGAAGAACCGGAATTGATTGCCTTCACAAATATGGCCTTCAATATATTTGATAAATATCTAATTCTTGATGTAAATGTCATGATTCAAAGAATTGAAAAAACACTCACTGACCTGCTAAAAATACCACCTAAAAAACTGGTAGGTGCACTGAATCTAGTGGACAGTATGCGTGAACAATTCACAAGACCTGGACAAGAAGTACTTCTTTTACGTCTTTTGAAGGTGGTCATTTGCATCGGAACCTTTATTAATGGTATATTAGCCGATCAGCATAAACTAAAACGTGGATATATGAGCATCTTAAAAGATATAAGAAATCAATGCATTAATTCCGTAGCGAGATTTTTTCAACAGTTTGAAAAGTATGAATGGTCATTCGATGATCATTTATTGCCAATTTTTAATATATTCATTTGGCCAGTAGTAGAGAAGTTACCAATGGAAGGTGTCCATAGTCCCACACCGCTATTGAAACTGTTCAATATTTGGAGTCAGAATCCTCGTTACCATTCTCTGTTTAATGTGCATCAACAATCTAACACGAGCCTCACAACTTTGCCATTCTTTTTCAATCTCATGAACGCAAACAAATTACATCACACAGTTAGTGAGATGTGTACACAAATTCTGGAAAGATTACTAACAATGGAAGTTGAAGACGGGGTTAGTATTATCAGTGTCCCATCACAGTTTTTAATTAAACATAACGTTGAGGAAATTGAGCAATTGAATCTCACCGAAAAGCTTAATCATGGCAGTGTTACTCTCATTCCCCACATTCCTATTATTGTTACTATTTTAAAAGACAAGTTGTCAAATATAAATCCTAAAAAACTGCAGAAACGAGAGCTTGTAATCTTAGCAAGAGTGACAGAGTTAGTACTGCAACCGGATATTGTGGATAGTCTTTTAACATTTTCATTACCAATTCTTATTCATAGAGTGGGCCACGGAGCGGCCGAAGATACTTTAGAAGCATCACTTAATGCTTTAATTAGTCTTTTGAATAAAGCATCCAATCCTAGACAACATGTCCGATTATTGGCTCCACTTTTTAGTAAAGTCACCCCAGCAAGCTCCCGTAGGTTGCTATGCAAAGTATTGGAAGTGCTCGCTAAAGATGAATCCTCAAAGCTTATGGCCTCTATTATTGCTGATATGAATGCATCGGATGAAAAATGGTTGGAGCAGCCTGACTTTGATAAGAGATTAAGCGCTTACAAGCAAATTTTCAAGCTCTCTGATGAAGACAGCATTGATGTCGAATTGGGAGCAATGATAATTCATAATTGCTTCTTTGTCATTCAGCGCGATACCGATATATCGTTGAGAAATACAGCAGTGGCGTGTTTACATAAAATCATACCAAAATTGCTACTCACTGTGAAAGAATTTGAAAAAGATTTCCTTTTAAAAGACACAGTTCTACTGCTAATCAGAAACAGTCTAAAGACAAACAGTGAATCGTTGGTAGTGGAAGGCATATCACTTCTCGGCGAACTAGTAAGAGAATGTTCGAATTCTCATCCAGTATTCAAAGAATTGTTGCCAGTTAGCAATAAATTTAATAAAGAAATAGATTTCTTTGAAAATTTACAACATTTACAATTCCATCGCAAAATTCGAGCTCTTCAAAGATTCTGCAGTTTTATAAAAGAATCAAAACAAGTTCCGAGTCATAAAACGTTAACGCAGTTTATTATCCCATTGGCTTCTCAATTTATTTGTACAGAGAAGTACACTCCTAAATACGCATTGGTTGATGCTGCAATAGAAACTGTGGGAGCAGTGTGTCAGCTTTTACCATGGCATCAATACGAGGCTGTATTAAAATTCTATGTTGGAAAATTACGACGTTCCAGTGACTATCAGAAGCAGTTGATTAAACTTGTATCAATCATATTGGATGCTTTTCATTTTGATCTTACTAAAACTGATAGTATACCTCAAATTCCTACGATTATGTCTAAATCTGAAACTGATCAAGAAAAAGACAATAAAGAGAATGAAGAAATGACAGAAAGTGGATTAAACGATGAACTGGAAATACCTTTAGATGGAGAAGAACTATTCGAATCCAATGATGTCGAACTGGAGCCTGGTGTATTACCTTTTGAAAGAGTTGTGACTCTTTCTCCATCTGCTGCAAAACGTGTCATCTCTACAATAACGGAGATTTTAAATCAGCTAGATTGGTATGGTCTTTATACATTTTTCTGTAATTTTAGTGTTTGTAGAAATGTATTTAATCTAAATAACACATGAAAACATAATTTGACCATTTACTTTTCAATTCAATTCGCATTTATTGTTTTCTCATATATTTTTACCGTCAATGTTTATATAACCAACGTTTGAATTCCAGGAGCTCTTCACAATTATTAGAACATGAAGCCAAACATAAAAAGATCAATACCCGCATGAGCAATCGAAGAGAGGCTGAAGAGAAACTAAAATTACCCATGGCCTTAGCTGTTGTCAAACTTTTGCAAAAACTTCCTCAACCCATGTTAAAAAATAACATATTAAGGTAAGATAAACTATTAATAATGAATCGCTTCGTCACTCTAATATAACTGGTTTTTAGATACATTCGAACTCAAAACGTTTTAGCAATCACTCTTGATTGATTGGAAAATCATTGAAACTCGAAATAAATGATGGCAACTAAATCTTCAAAAAATACAATATATAACAATGGAAATCTTAGGCAATATATAATATCATTTTCACATATTTTCAGCGTTCTAATAAAGGTTTGTGCTTTCCTGAAATCTCCAATGATAGGAGTACGCGCCTCTGCAAGAGATATAATTTCAAAAATAATGTCCGCATTGGGCACTTCTCAATTGGGAACTCTTCTCTGGCATCTGACCACAATGCTCACAAGGGGCATACATGTTCACGTTCTTATTTCAACAGTACACATGATATTGACAACGTTGAAGGACGGTTTCGGACCCGGAGAAATGGATAAGCATCTACAGAATATACTGAAAGTCTGTCTGAATGATCTGTTTGGAAAAGCGTCTGAAGAGAAACAAGTTGTAAAATTGGGCAGCAAGGCTCCCGAGGCTAAACCCAGCATGAAAAGTTTTTCTACTCTTCGAATTATAGCTCAAAACATAAGTGAATTTAATATTACGAATCTTTTAAAACCATTTAAAGATGTCGCTGAGAGCTCTCACTCAAAAAGGACAGTATTAAAAATTCAAAGTGCATTACAGAACATATCAATTGGTCTCATGGATAATAAATATATATCCATAGCCAGTCTGCTATCATTTCTTTCTAGTGTGTTCTCAGACAGCATTGTTACTTTAAAATGTGGAGTGAAAAAACAGAAAAAGACTGACGAGCGTGAAGATAGATGGAAAGCTTTAAGACCTGACTGTATGATTATCCCTGCAAACCCTCGAGGAAAGAAAGGCCTGATAACTAAAGTAATCCGAAACTCTGCACAAGCAAATGCACATGTTTTAATCGAGTTTGGTCTGAATGTTTTTCACATTATTTTACAGAAAGATAAATTGGTTGATGATGATTTTAAATCCCATGTAGATTTGATTGTACCTTTCATTATTGAATCACTGAAAAGTCCTCAGGTGAAAGTAGTCACGCTCGCTTTGAAGTGTATAACTTCTTTATGGGCGAAGAAATTCGATCTGCTTTCCATGAAGTCTGAAATCAAGCACACTAGCTCAAGCATATTCCAGATTTTACATAAATATGCTACATCAGGATTGAGTAAGAAGGATGATAATTTCCATCTGGTTGCAAATGCATTCAGGGTAAGCAATACATAAGTAATATTATTTCAGAACTACTACAATAAGAAAAAGTCTCGTCCAGACCCATCTTGTCATATATTATTGTAAAATGACCAAAATATTGTCTAGTATTTCTTCACAAGGTTCGATTTTCAGTCAGTCCAACTTATTGGAGGTTTTTATTTAGTTTACTTAGACTAGTTATTAATGTTTATCTACATAATGTATGAATGTGAATTAATTGAATTTTTACCTAAACAATATTGATATTTTGCAGGCTGTCACTGCTCTCATCAGAGATGTTAAATACTACACCATCAACGAAGATGAAATGAGGGCTCTGTTACTCTACGCTGAGCATGATATTCATGACAGTGAGAGACAAGCTACAGCCTTCTCACTCTTGAAATCAATTATTACTGCCAACTATAAAGTTTCTGAAGTCAATGAAATTATACAGAAGGTAGCTGATATCACAATACTCAGTGAATCTGTCAGAACAAGGTAATTTTAGAATATTATCACATTTTTTCATGCCAAATTAACATCATAATCCATTTTTATCTATCTACTACACAAAAAAATTAACATAAGTCAAAATAAAGATTGTGCTTCAATGGAAGGATCTAGAGGTCACCAAACTTTTTGAAAATGGGCTGGGTTGAACTTTTTAAAATTGGGAGGGGCGACTAAAAAGATTCTTATTGAAATTCTAATATGATTTCAACATTTTTTTCTTTATAAGCCCACTACCTGAAAGTTTTATACCAAATGTTGACATGTATTTGCAACCAAATTATAAAATTAATAATTGTAAATAAAAGTTGTGAGCCATATAAAAATCGTTGGAGGGCTGTGTTTAAGTGGGCTAGAAACATTCTCTTCTATTTACAAATAAAGCTTCCAGAATTCAGCAGGTATTTAAAAAAAAAAAAAAACAACATCAACGGTTTGAAATGTTAAATTAATTTTCAGAGAGGAATCCAGAACTGTAATCCTTGTTTTCATCATGAACTGCCATGTGAAGAAAAAAATTGAGCAATTGGTTCAGTTCTACATAACACAACTTGAGTATGAAATGGATCATGGAAGAATATCGGCTATGAAAATGATTCAAACCTTCATCGAAAAATTTACTGTGGTATGCTGTTATCTTGATATGATTATGGATTTGTTAAATGCTCATTGGCAATTATTAATTGGCAATACTCAATTGTAGATTATTTTGATAGTTTTTCAAATATTGTAAAATTTAATTAATTCGATTTCCTACTAAAATTAACACTTGTATCCTTTTTCATTTCAAGTGATCTTTTTTTCATGTTATCGGAAAAAAATGTGTGAAATTATTAAAAGATTTTCCACTACTAGTGTGTCAAAAAAACAATGTGAAATACTCACAATTTTACTGTAAAAGATTCCGACTTGCTAAGAAAAAAATATTATTCTTAAAGCTTGTATCCGCTTTAATATTGTGCAGCATGTATAATTAAAAGATATTAAAAAATGGAAATACGGTCAAATTCAAATAGTCTTCTAAGTCAGTTGGATTAGCTAATAACTTTTATTAATTTTCAGGAAGTATTAACAACACATGCTACATTGTTATATGTATCCCTGGGAAGGCGAATGGTTAATGAACAAACAACTGATTGCCGTATTCTTTTAGCAGGATGCATAGAACTTTTACTCCAGCGTATTTCCATAGAGAAACGGAATGATTTATTCAAATTAAATATGGCATTATTTGCAGATCCAAAGGTACTTTTTTTATATTTATTTTTCTTTTTACTTCTCATACAAATTACATCTACTTGGAATCAAAACACGTCAATATTGGTCCTTATTCATAAACAAAATTAAATAGATATCATAAACATAAAGAGTAATCACTTTTCGAATAGCTGTATTGATCTATTTTTTTATTATATACCATATTCGCTCCCAACGTGGAGCATATGGATCTACACAGTGT
>JAGVSQ010015494.1:0-10124 GCA_022683975.1 Rhyacophila evoluta
GATCCATATGCTCCACGTTGGGAGCGAACATGGTATAAAAAAAAAAAAAATATTACTTACAATAGAATCTATTAGACTAAATATATACCACCTGGATAACTATTCAATGCATGGATTATCCGTCACACGGATGAACCGAAAATCTCATCGAACCATAAAAATAAATAATCGAATATGAAAATTACCTAAATATCTTTATCATATATATTCAGCGTTTTTCAAACTAATTTTCAATAGTAACAAGCTCGTTAACATACGAGTAAAATGTGCTTTTGTGTTGTGACAAATACTGTTTGTTGAGATCTGATGTACATATATAAAATATACAAATGCATCATGTTGCAAAAAAGCACGCGTGAATAGAGAAATTCCCGTGCCGATGCGTACATCATTTTACATAGCTCAAGCTTAACATGGGCGGGTTGTTACTATGCAAATTACACTTTTTGTTTATCCTCGTATGTTTGCACGAATCCAGTGACCCTTAACCTTTTTGCGCCAGAAAATCCCAAAGAGATCGTAAATCATAACAAGGACTTTTATCTTGTGGACTTACTAACTGAAATTACTTACGGTGATAATAAATTCTTTGTTAATGTACCTTTTTATAAAAAAATTAAGTGATAGCGGCATTGTATATATGAAACGTTGTTACAGTGAACTGTTTACTAAGAAAATTTAATTCTTAACAAAGTATAGACAACAATAATGAACATTTTACTTTTACACCACAGCTGTTTATTTTATTTTTCTTAAAATAAATACGTGCTCTTAAAAAACTATTTTCATTCGTCATCTGTGTTATACTAGAACATCTTCAATCTCTCTGTATATAATATACATTGATGAATACATTTGTTTAATAATCATAAAATTAAGATAAACCTCCAAATAATAATCATGATACTATCGTTGGTATCAAATAAAAACTTTTTCAATAGTAAAACACCTTTTTTTTATTTTAGTTAAAATGTGTCGAATCAAATATTGAATAAAAGTATAGCAATCAAATTTTGCTACATCAGGTATAGGAAAGTGATACAAGTGATACAAAGCCTTTGAGGTTGTGCAACTGTGGATTGCATGGACAGACATGAGAGAAATTTTACTCAGAATTGTATAAGAAGTCTTCATGACAATATAATAAGTCTCAAATAATACTTTTATTTGAGAAATCAGTTCTTGTTTCACCACAAAGTTCATAAATTTTCTTCATATAGTTTTCAACTAATGGTACCTTTTTTATAAGTTTAGATTTATATCAAGTAATTACACAAAACTAGAAATCAATCGTCTAATAATTTACATTTAAATACAAATTAAAGATCATAAAATTATTATAACGACTCACTTAACTTAACCTTATACTACAATATTTTTCTAAATTCACTTATATTCCTAAGATAATACAATTATGTTCCAAACCTCTGCTTCATTTCATCCACACCGCGATGATGTTTGTCACAGCTCTAATGGCGACACTGAAAGTAAACCCTGAAAAAGCCATTACCTATCCCAGTAAAAGTACAACACTTAAGTTAAATAAATTATATTATATTACATTATGCCTAATAAAATTAAATATATCAATTAGAGCTACAGTATTTCAGGACGCGAGTGAATTTGAATCTTTACGTATATTTTTATTCTAGATAGAAAATTAAAAATCCTTTTTTTGAAATTTCTTACTGTAACTTTTTATTGCTTACAAAACTATTTTTAAGAACACTTCATAAATCAGTATACTCAAGTAGGTTATAATAAAAAACGATTGTGTTTTTCTACCATACACCGCCCACATATAATGTAGCCTGAATATGCCAAAAGGCGAAACCCGGGTCGCTAACAGTGATCTCACATATGGAAGTTTATCAGTTTTAAATAATTCAGAATTTTGAATATCATTATGTAGATCAATTCTCTGGATAAATTTATAATTTTAATTCAATGTACAGAACATATATTTGAGTGATATCTTATAAGATTCTCAAATTGATTTGTCATCATTTTAAGAAGCTAGAAAACTAAAGACATTTCACAGATACGTAAGGATGTATATTAAGATAATATATTATTATTATATTATAGATGCTACCATGGCCTGTAAAAATGACATAAACTCTTGGAAATTCCGTGCAATAACTGCATTTTTATTAAATACCTGTAAACTAATAGTATGATCCAAGTATTTTCATCAACGTCAGTATCCGAGAATATTTCTATGAAAATAGTTTATAAGTTCATTCAGTGTGGCAGATTAAGTTACAACTTGACATTCTTATAAAGTACTGCATTCATCTATGTTGCTTGGATGCGCTAGATTAAATGCTTTATGCAAGGCAAGCACTGTCAAAAACGCACAATTTATTGTTTTTATAGTAAAAATATTTTTAACGATCAACATTTTTTTTCAACATTCTGTTTTTTGAAAAATTAACTATTTTAAATACACTAATTTACACTTGGCAAATTATGGTAATTTTTAGAATACAAAATATATATATATATATACGAGTATATATAAAAATTTCTTGATCATTCATACCAATTTCAAAATAATAATACATAATTTAACATTTGATATCTTTATTATTTACCAAATTTGTATAAATAAACGCACAAAATCAATATAAAACATTTTTCATGTTGTAAAAAATTCTCAACACGTAAAAATTGTTGACAGTATGCTATATTCTTTAGGATGAATATATTTCTACAAAATTTCGGTACGTAAAACAAAATTTAATTTGTATTTTATCGTAGTTTATATGGTTGTGCGGTATATGTACATAATTTCCTTGAACTTATCTCTGTGGAATTTCAAAAAGTTATGAAGATTGTTTCATGATAAGTGAACACTTTTTCCATTGCGCTATAGCGTCAACAGAGTATGATATTACCTCCATAAAAAAAAAAATAGAAACCTTGAACAGGTGTACAAAAAGGCTAGCTTTTTCAAACTTTCATTCACTTATTAAATTTTCTCTAGGTTATGAAAAACTTCTCATGTCACTTTACCCCGTTCATATTACTGGCATTTGTCAATGTTGCTACGTAATAATTCACAGGTTTTATTCAGTGATCCCCAACAGTTTACTAATTGCTTGGATATTTTTTTATCAACTTATTAATATATATATATATGTATACATACCATGATATATACATTTATATTCTACAACTTTAAATTAAAATGGAGAAAGAAATTAATAGCCAAAAGAAAATACAAATTAAATATTAGTTTTCGTATAACATAATTAAAATATTAAAAATTACCGACAGTTGCCGAAAAATCATAATATTAAATATTTAAGCTAATTGATTGTTCAAATACAAAATACACCAAGGTATCTCACGATCTCACTCAAGGGATCTCACGATCATTTGTCATTCTAGTTTATTTTGAAAATAATTTTATTTCACGAAGAAAATAAATTATATAACGATTAACTTACTTCTGTTGTCAAGATAAACTTCTTATATTTTCTTTAAAGAAAATAATTGTACCTTTCATCTTTTTATATTTCTATTAACATTAAATTTATTTATTTTCATGTATATATATCAATATAACATTAAAAATGATATTGTGTAGAAGATGTATCCAATATATAAATACATAGAAAAAAATCGGAAATCTGTAAAAAATATATATATTTGATCGATAACAATGTTGTAAAGGTACGTGTAGCATATTTTTCACTTTTTGTGTGCGGGTCTTGAGTTAGAATTTTGCATTATAATTTCAATATTTAAAATCATTGTCTTGAAGGTGCGCATTTGGTGCTGGCGGTTACGGGTTTGAATCCCACAATATTACCAATAATCTAAAAAAACATTAATTTAAAACGTGGTTTGAATAATTGGCTGACAAACAGATCTCGTAAGGAATAACTATCAAGATAAGTTTTCATATTGTGTAGAGCCATATATTTATTCTCAGAGTGCACATGGTACATAATTTTTTTTTTATTTATACTCCATTTATACAATTATGTTATTTGGGAGATGAGTTGTAATGTCTTCCATAAAATAAATGCATTTTGTAAAGATCTTTATGTTCTGAATTATGATAAAAATAAAAACTTGCATTATAATGGTATTAATGATGAATTAATAATATGTATATTTGATTGTTAATTATAATTTAAAAATTACCCAAATTTAGTTAATCTAAATTTGATGAGCATTTATTGGTGTAATGTTCCTATGTTTTGGCTTTTGAATACTATTTTTCCAACTGATGGAAGGTTTTGCCACATCCGCATGAGTGACGACGGTTAATTAAAATTAATCAACATTTACGTAAGAGCCTGCCATCTCACGTGTATTGACATCAGAACCACTGGAAGTGATGTGTACGCCGGGCACGAAATGGCACCCCACAAAGCAACGTGGCCAACCCCAAAACTCTGATATATAATAAGAGCATGCGGAAGTAACTCGATATTAAGCGATCCATAAAGATGGCGTACAAGCTGCTATATTAAACAATAATTACGTGTAGCTAATTTTGCTTTAAATGTTACGGAATTGTTAGTACTAAGTGTTTCAGAAGTGTCGAATGAATGACATCAAATAACTCTGAATTTAATTATGGTAAATACTAGTCATTTTAAATTGTCTATTTCCATATTGAACTTTAGGGACTTTAGGAACTTTAGGAACTAATAAAAAAAAATATCTCTTTTACATCACATCCACCTACAATATATAACTTGAATCATCATAATGACCCCAATATTTTATCATACACTTACAGCTTACCACACATGATTAAACAATATCTCGTACAGTCCAAAGCATAAATTAAAAAAAAACGATATACTCGTATTAACACACCAAACTTGCTCGATAGTATAAAAATTTAAAAGTCTTGTGGGCTACCACCCTTAGGGAAAAGATTTAAGCGGTGTAATAAAAATAGCAAGAGTGCAAATTATAATTGAAAAGTGCATTTAACTTTTTCTAACAAAACCACAGTGAGATATGGTGTCAGAAATATTTTGAAAAATATTACCAACCATGTAAGCGCTGAATATGTTTATCCTAAGCTTAATAAAGAAAACATGAGATGATTAACTAGCTATAAGTATTATCATAGAATACATATAGCATCTTTGTGATACACTTAATAAGCAGGTATGAAAAAAATTAAGAATGATTTACGTATAAGCTATGATTTAAAAATATATATAATTTGAAAGTTATTTAATATAAAAAAAATATGACGATTTGAAATAATACTTTTTCATATATACAGGCTATGTGTAGAAAAAACTTTACAAATATTTCAACTAAGCTGGACTCGAACCCTTAACCCTTAGATATTAATTTCGTATCACGGGGGATGACCGTAGAGATCCTATAGTTAAACCATTCTTAAATAACCCTAATCCAACATTGAACTGACAACAGTAAATGGCTATAATGATGCCAAACCTCTACAGCAGGCGACGTTCCTTTTCTATTTTCCTCGCAAAAGAACAATAATTTATATGATTCAACTTCATATAGGTTTTATGGCGCAGAATCATTTATGTGTCTGTCATTAATTTTTTCCGCACAATCTCACAGCTTTCATTTATTCTCGTGAGAATTTTTTTCCCATTGTCTAATCTAAAATATTTTTTTCTTTCTATTATTTTAATAAAATAATTTAATCGTTTTCACTGCATATAAAAACCATATCGAATGTGGAAAGTAAAAATGACTTAATGCACACATAAACTTTAAGGCACAAAAAACGTATATTGAAGTATTTTGGGTCAAAGTCAAAGAATTAAATACACATCCTTAAAGTGCACGTATGCTAAATAAAAATGGTGTTTTATTTAGCCAATCTAATATTAATTTAAAAAGTAACAAAAAAAACCAGTTCAATATATGTGGAGGGATCCCTTTTTCCTGGTCGCAAATTCGACAACCATGTTTTTAAACTTAAAAGCTAAATTTAGATACTAATTTGGTGTTTTCTGCTTACATCCTTTTGATAGAACCTGTATTAAGTTGGATCAATTTCGATTATTAATTAAAAACTATTTTGAAAAAACTAAGGTATACTTCTTTTTTCCTTTTCCCGGTTGATATAGTTTGTGAATTCAATCAATTGTCAAAAAATGATGTAGACCTTTTTTTGAATATCTTATCTTACATCATCTTTGGAAATCTCATATCTTCAATAAGAGAATTTAGAAACAAACAATAAAGAAACGAGCTATATTTTGAAATGTTTAACTTCAAGGAAAATAAGTTTCTTTTCTACCATCTCAGAGATTGAATAACTTTTTTCCCCTAACATTTGCCAGACTTTTCTAGCATCACGTGTCCAAGGGATACATAGATCCAATTGAATAGATTGAGAAAAAAAAATTCAATAGAATGAAATGTTCGGGTTACATATATGCAGGGGTTTTCCATTTTTGCCCCGCTCTCATGAGAACTAAGTCCTTTTTTTGAACAGAAAGTTTGTGAGAAATAAAAAACATGTACTATTTTCCCCGAAAAACATGCATTTTTTTTAACAAGCAACCTTTCAAATATCCTTGGTTTGCGTTAGGATAAAACTAGTCTTTGTTGTTTTTTTTATTTGAATTTTTAAAATTTTACCAACTCAGAACATTGATAACTACAATCACATCGTTGGATGAAATATAAAATGAACATAAATTGTGTTTTAGTTTTTTTATTGTTATGGAGAAAATTTTAATAATTTTTAATGTTGACTGTAATATAATATTTTATTATTTCGTTTTTGAAAAGATGAAAACTATATTTTTCAAATACCAAATTGTATATGATTTCAGTATAAATACAATGATTGTTTTCTTTTGTCTTATATAAACAACGTTCATGTTTCAATGGGAAAAACAAATGTTTGTTTTGAATCCGTATTGTTTCATTTTTGCTCAAACCTGGGGACGTTTAATGTGAATTAAATTCAGAAAACAAGCAAATTTACAATTTTACTTGGCATATAGCGAGTTATTAAAGTGCTTTTGTTGTATTTATATATCTATTTGATGTGGAATTTTTTAATGCTGTGTGGCTCTCGTATTGGCAGTAGAATAAAAATATTGAAAATGCATTGCCATTTTAAAATGCATATATTAATTATATCTTAATATTATGACATTTTTTAAGTCTATTGTTACAATTTTTAACACCCATATTTATAGTCCTGCGCGTCTAATAATCTGGGGAATGTGGGTTTGATTCCCCTTATGTCAGATTTTACAATTCCCAAAATCCAGGACTGGATGGCCATTGGGTTGAGTAATTGTCTAACAAACATGTCTCGTGAAAAATAATCTGTCAATGCGTCTTCACATTGCGGAGATCCATATTCTCCTCTTTTGGAGTGGATATCTTCACACTGTGTAGATCCATATGCTTCACGTTGGAAGCGAAGGTGGTATATATATAAATATGTAGAACAAAAAACATGTTTTATGAAAAGCAGCCTCATGGTAGTTATTCATAATCTTGCTTCTTTTTAACTGTTAAGAGACATATGAAACAATAAGAATATATTCAATATTAATTATAATATTTCCATCTTATTAATAAGTCATATATTTTGTAAAATTACATTATTCAGCAAACAACTTCAATTTTATTCTAAATATTCAGCTGTTTTTTTTAATTTATTCATTTATATAACTTCTAATAAAATATTATTGTATTTTTAAAGCCAGCTAACTTTTTTCTTATCCGGCAATTTGGCACAAATCAAAACTTTTAAACCGCATTACTCAATCATTAATCAATAAATAAAAATATGAGTGATGCTATCGTTAAATCTCGTAGCAATTTTCAGTAAAATTGACAGAAATATCTGAAAAAGCGCACTTTTTATATACGCATCAATGGCTTTTGACACTACTGCCACTGCGACAGAAGCTTTGAACGTCAAAACGAATTATATTGTATTTTCTTTTGACGTAGGTATTGGATTAATACTGTGTCTACATTTAGTTGTTTGTAAAAATTCTACAGATTTATTAAAAAAAACCCTCTGTTAAATTTGTCACATAACGTTTGCTACATATATGGCAATATATTATTTCAAGCTTATTTACTACAAATTTGTTTATTTTTACCAATCCCTGTAAAATATATTATCCCAATAAAATATATTATACCCATGGAAAGCAAAACTTAAAATATAATTTCTACGTTTAACATTATAGTATATACACAATTATAAAATAATAAGAAACTGTTTATATGAGTTTTGATGTATGTTTCACTATTATTCGATTGTACGTTAATAAAGTATGATTATTTCCACATATTGTCTAATTATTACATTTGTTGGTATACAAATACCAAAAATATTTTATTATCAGAGTATTTGATACGGGACGATTATTGAATAAATCATAAACTGCAACCAGACATTTTAAATATCTCCAGTCCCAAAAGAGGTAGTCATTGTTATTTATAACCTTCAAACATACTTCCATGTGGTTCGGATGTTTTTAGCTTTGAAGTTGAAATATAGCTTTACTTAATTACACATATGTTTTTGACCATGTCCATTCTTAGTTATAGTAATAATTTTAATTGCTCATTCAAATGTTTTACAATAAATGTACATGTAACAAATTGTATTGATATATTTCTTTATTTATAAACAAAAAAATACGCTAAATACAACACAAAGTATAAAACGATCAAAAGTTTAATTTGCAGAAGACGTTTCACCCACAAAATACCTAATAACTTTTAAACTAATACATTTTTTAATAATCTAGTAACTAAAAAAGATGTATCATATATCATGTAAATATTTATAATTCGTATTATAGTCTGAAGAATATAGAAGTCATTTAAATTTCAATCGCGTTTTACTCATTTCGATAAATTGTGGCTTGGACGTTTTCTACTTAATTACATCAAATTATAACCCATTTAGTTATCTGTTTGATGTTTAAATCGATTATTTTGTTATGTATTTTTCTTTTTTTCTAGCACCAAGTTAATTCTGTAAAACATATTGCACTACTTTTCATCTTCTGTATAAATATTAGAAGTGAACATTTAAATATATTTCAATTCCTCATTTTAATTTTTCAACCGTTTATTGCATATTGGCTAAATTTAAATGTATTTTTTTAGATAGCAATTATGTTTCAGTTAGTTAAATATCTCAAATAAATCGTAACTAGTATGCTTAAAATCGTTTATTACGTAAAATTATAAAAATAAAACACAAGTATATAGATTTGTATATTCAGTTGTTATTTCGGTAGGTAGTAGGCATGCTGCCATATATCCAGTGATATTTTTAGAATGCGAGGAAAAACATCCCATTGGGTCGTAGTTCGTTTTTTTTATAACATGATTACTGAAGCGTCAACCTTGTTCAAACAGTATATCCCTTCATACGAGGTGCGAGGAAATGTTTCCCAACATATTGTTTCTCATTTGTTTTTCTTGTTTAGCACCTCAAACACACATATACAACTAATACGACATCTTATTGTTTTATATGAGGAGACGTAAGATAATATTTTTATACTTCTTATTAACAAACTAAACTATAACTACAAGCATACAACGTCTAAATATTATTTTAGTAATATTCAATAAAACAAATTATTTGATAAAAACGACATGTTTTTTTCCCAATATGGAACTATTTTAGATTACTATTCTGAAATAATATGAATTTCAATCTAGCTATAAAATTTAAAAACCAACCAATTTTAGCACAGTAAAAAAGTATAAAGAGCCATTCACTGCGTTACGTATTATTTACATACATTGAAGTGTGTTTGCTCGTCCTTTCAATTTATTTGATTTAAAATATTCTGATAAATATCTTGAGAATCCATTTTATTACAATCTACCTAATTATTGCGGATTACCTTAAAACCATTTGGATTTGTTATTTTCCTGTGTATTTTTATTTTAAAAATAAACTCTAAATATAATTAAATAAATGAGTATATTTTTTTGAAATCAAACATTTATTATCATGTTAAGTTTTTTGCATTTGGTTAAAGTTATCAATAATATAAAAAAATATACCATATGAATTCAAACTACTATTTTATTTAAACCTTAGAAACAGCATATCAAACTTCATATTAACCTTTTTAAAATTTATTTTAAAA
>JAGVSQ010015496.1:0-10124 GCA_022683975.1 Rhyacophila evoluta
AATTTAAAATCAATTTCCATCAAGCACCATCAGTCGAAAATATTAATTATTAGTTTCTCGTTGTTTTTAGCTCGCGTTATATAGAATTATTAATTTCTTCTATAAGGAAACATCGCCATCTGGATCTCTTAAGTGCCCTCCAAATGATTCTGAACCCAATATCGCCCTCATAAAAGCATTCAGCCCCCACAAGGGGCAAAACTGCCTACTTTGGGAACCTATAAAGTAAATGGTTTTTGCATTATAATTCTTTAGATTCGAGTTAATATCAATAAATTTAATTTTTTTAAACATTTTCTTATTTTATATTAATTGTAAATATATAAAAGTTATGTATATGTTATTAGTACATTTATGACGTGAATAATTTTATTGCGATTTAATTTTGACGAATTTGCTTAACAATAACAGTGGCAGGCTAAAAGGCCAATGATAAAGGATAAGACGATGTTCCATCTTCATTTTTTAATGAATAAGCAAAAAATTAAAATTAATTTAAGTACTCATATTGCATTAAAAAACAAACATGACAAAGCTAACTTCTGGTGGTTCCAAGACGTATGCGGTGCGGTGATGTTTTTGATGAAAAAAAAAATATAAATATATTTTTGCAAAAATCAACTAATGCAGATTGACCAAATAAACCGGTTACTAGTTTTAGTGGAAATGGTTTGTTTCGCTTATATTTACATACGAAAACAAAAATAATTGTCGATACTGTTTCCATTTGATGAAAAAAACGACATCCTAAAGAAATATTCTTATTTTTGCTTTAGCCGAAATTATTATATGATAAAGTCATAATGGCAAATGTTTTGTGTAGAAACATAAATCCGGGTTAAAATCACGATTCCAAAAATTATTACAGATAGCTAGCTTTTTTTATTTAAATATACCAAAAAACTATGAGAAATCATCAACTTTTGATTTTTGTAATTTACGACATTACTAAAATATAATGAATACCCGCGTTTCAAGGTCACAATTTATTTCGCGATTTTCGACAAAATTCGATAAAAAATATGGCTTTTAAACAATAAAAATCAATTTTAAATAAAATTTTAAAATTTTACACCTGTCACAACACAAAATTTACTGTGCCTAATATTTTTTTTCTAAATAATTTGTTGTAAGAAACACATTTATCCAAATATATGTATATGCCGTGTGAAATACATTATTTGAAAATTATTATCAGTGTCAAACTTACAAAATAATTCTTTGATTCGGATAATTAATTAATCAATCTAATATAATGTGAGATGAGACATATTTATTTAAATTACATATAAGTTTTGAGACCACATCTGATGCCGCGTCCAGGCTGGGCAAAATACAAGCGAACGAAGGCTTAAAACAGTACAAAATAATCCTTCGTTCGCTTATTCGTTGCTCAACCTGGACGCACCCTGACGACTGTTTTTTTGACGAATATTTTTTTTTAATATTAATTCTTTGGCTTCTAGGATAACTTTAAAAATCTCATAATCCTAGCGAGAAATAAACGCAGAATCTTTTTTATTTTTGATAAAAACAGAAGTTACTACTTTGTATATTCAGTGTGTAAATATTTAAAAAAAAAATCTAGGTGCAAAATCGTTGTTTCCGCTTCTTTCGCTGATATTATGAACGATAAAACAGTAAACGGATAAAATCTATTTCATATGAAAAAAATAGGTTTTGTATAATTGTCGATGCAGAAGATTTTTATAAATTCCTCATCTATATCTAAGAAATAACTACGAACAAAAATAGTCTTTATAGATATTACAAAAGTTGGAATCGTCATTTCTTTATTTTATTTTGTTTTTATCGTAAGAGAGTCTGTAAACAGTGCTAAAATTTTTCCATCTATCAGGAATTAACGTAACCTCACTGATTAGCATACTTAGGTCAATTTTTTTTTGTATCCGAGTGTTTGATGCACACTAATTATAATATAATGTCCTCTGTAGGATTGGTTTGCAGAATAGACGAACCGTCAAGTGTTCAGATGATGAAAAACAAATTTCATTTAAATGCATTCAGGTAAATAAAAGAAAGTTTATAAGCTGTATTTTTAAAACCAGTTTGGAAGAATATAATTGCAATTGTAAATATAGTTAGTATAAACGATCTAGTACATTGGGAGGATGTTTTTTAAATCACGCACCGTTGGTATACGATAAATTAATCTTATGACGAAGACACGGTTAAACCACAGACAGATATGAAAATCTAAATATTTGAACATCATTTATGTTAATGTATGGTTGATGTGTCATGGAATTATTTATTTTTATTGAATATTTAAATTTCATTTAACAATAGGAAATTTGCTGCCTGCGGTTTTTAGTAGGAGAGAAAAAATGTCGGTTGTGTTTAAATTTACATCTCATACAATAGAAATCATTCTGTTTACCTGTATCCATCATTAATAATTGTCACTAACTTCATGATCATATTATGAATACGTATAAAATAAAATGACTAACTACTGTGTTGTTGATATTTATTATAACAACCGATATACATATGATTTGTAAATATACCAACTCACTTATGTGTAAAATCATCATCTGTGATTAAAAAAATAGATTTAAAGTGTCAGTTATGACCCAAATATTATATTATACAATATGAAGAAATATTCAAAAATAGGTTTTAAAATATATTTAAGTTATTGTTTTCCAATACTTGCTTTATAATTTTGATGATGACATAATTAAAATAGCTATCGATAATTTAACTACATATGTATGTATGCAATTGAGATGAAATAATATAATATTATACATTCGCTGTAAAACATTCCACGAAGTAAAGTGTAATTTTATTAATTCATTGAACTAACTTAAATTTTGTACGTTTTATTGGTTAAATAATACACCAAAATAAAACTTTTGTTATTTTTATAATAAATTCAAAAGTTTTTAGAAAAGTATTTTATTTATTGAAAACATCTTGTGTATTGTGTTGTGTATTATAATATATTATGTCAGGAATGATCAAGTACACACTTAATTTTTGATGATTTTCTGAATGGTAACAATAATAAAAATAGTAGCTTTTGATTATTTTATAAAAACTTTATTTGAGTAATTATGTTTACTAAATACCAAAACGTTTAAGTTATTGAATCATTTATGCTTGTGTATCACTGCATACAAATGAAACTGAAACAGTTTACTTAATAATTAAGTTGACATAAAGAAAATATTATATAACTTTAACTTTTATCTTCTTTCAAGAAAACTCTTTCACGTCTTATTCACATTTTTTCACGTGATATCTGATTTACGTCATTGTAAATAAAGTGCGGTAATCACCAGATATCAAGAAATACAGTTTGTTTGTTTATTAATCAAAGTGCACCATGAATGGAAACGTGCTAAAAGTATAGGATAATAGTTCTAGGTAATGTTTACGGAATATTCTTGAATCGGATAGAACAAAACAAATTTGTTAAGTGCTGTTGGTCTGACATTGAATGTGCAAATCAGTTAACTTTAAATAATTCAGAATCAAATGTTTTGCTTGTTCAATTTTTTTAAGATTTTGAAAGGATTACAGATAATATAAAGTGACTGATAAAATTAAGGAAATACTTGATTTTTGGTACCTGATATCACGGCCAGCCACTGTGGCCATTGCTTATTTTTTCGTAACTTTTCTTCATTCGGATAAGAAGGGATACTTGAAGTCATTTTGATTTTGAAACTTATCAAACACTTAATGATAAATTAAAAACACTCGACCGAAAAACAATGGAATTCACTTAAGTCACCAGAAGCATTTAAAAGCATACTGTATATTTATTTAGTAAGAAACTATTTCACATGTGAGTTCACTTTATACCCGCATATATTCACTTTACACTATCTGAATATTTAATGCACGGTATTATCAGAAAATAAATCGTTAACATAAATACATTGCCAACTACGACTAAGGCGATATCATAATCGTAAGACGTTGACTTTGTAGGAAAACAGATACGAGACTGTGTATTATAAATTTTGTAAATAATGACTTTATCGTTTTACGATCGTGAAAATATTATTTTCATTGTAATTTTGTTGATTTAGTAAATTGGCGTGGATTATGAATTATGAGAATTTAAACGTACAAATACACTCGCTCGGCAATATTGTTTGAATGCGGTGGCTTAGCTGAATGTTTCGTTTAAATAACGCGGCCTGCGCGCAAGTTCCGTTTTATAACCTGGCGAAGTTTGTTTTGATATTTATTTATTTCGTACACCGGTATGGCATTATTTTATATGCATGACACTTTCAAGTTCGCTCTGTTCATATGACGATTCTTTCGCTCTGAGCGAGAAGTTCAATGATCCACTCGTAATATTACGGATAATATTATATATTATTTCATCTTCATGTTTATTATAAATATGATATAACGTAATCGATACATTGCAATGTTATGTGAGTCAAGTGATTCGAGATAATATTGTATTTATTAAATCGGAATAACTAACTACAAACTATTTTTCTCCTCTATAATGTAAAAAAAATAATACAAAAATTAAGAACAGTGTATAATACAAGACAATAGTTAAATAAATATACAATTACAACGACACATATGATTGAAATTAATTTAATATCATATGAACATAATAAATAAAAATATAATATTCCATAGAAAAAATATTTTCTAGGTACAAAATAAAACAAAACTATGAACTATTTAATTATCTGTTCAACCGTCTGTATTTTTTAATTTGTTTTATATTTATATTTTAATTAATAAAAACATATTACATAATTGACGATTGTTAAAAACCTATTTATAAAAATACTTTGTGATATCCATTTATCACATTTAATTACAAATAAATTTAAGTCACCGTGTCATTTATTTGCAATAAATTTTATTAAATATTCACTGGTCGTATTATGTTCATTAATCTATTGTCACGTTGGGAATAATATGAGATAATTTTATGACAATATGAGGCAAAATAGATTCTATTTTGTATGGAAAAGGGTAAGGTTTTTAATGTGTTATTTCTGTAAATATTAGTTCATTATAAGATTTTAGTTATTGTATCTAGAAAGAATATTTTTTTAAATGTATATAAATTTATATTTTTTTTGTGCATAATATGTAAACTTAGAGAGAGATTGTACACTTTGTTTAATGCACTACATTATTAATAAAAAAAAATCTTGCTACTATTTAAATTTCCGGAATCTTCAATATTTATAATTGTAGAAAATACACACGAAGAGAGAACACCATAAAAATATTAGTATGGTGTATAAAATAAACAATTATATAACCATAATATAATGTCACAACTTCTATTATCTATTATCTAAGGTTAAATCAAATACATTATACTCCAGTAGTATATTTTGCCTTGTATTATATGTGTTCTTTATAATCATTTTATTACATACGTATTACTCGATGTCATTTCAATTTACACAAAATCCTACCAATTCTTTGAATTTTGTTTTCATTGTTTTTAGTACAACGAGATTTCTAAAATGTCACAGATATTGAATAAAATCATGATAATTGTGTTTTACTCGGTTGTTCTAAATTTGTATTAACAGTCATAAGTAACTATTTAAATATAATATATTATATTATAATTCCTTATTTTGTCATTGTAAACATTCATAATATGAAGTATATAATACAAATATGTTTATACATTGGATATCTAATATGTATATATGTATTAACATTTACCAACAAATTGAATCAAAGATATGTTAATTTGGAAAATGTTTTACTATCTGCTCTATAAATGTGATACAAACATGATTGAAAGCAAAAGTAACTGGACGTACGTAGGCTCGACGCAATCAATCAAATTAGATTAATTCATTTAAGTGCACGATATGTATATGTTTTCAATATTTAAATGTCACATTTATAAATATTCAACGTGTATTGTTATGGATTTATTATATTAATAAGTTTGAGTTCGTGACTGGGAGACTCCTGCTGCACCATGAAACAATGGTTTGTTATTTTTTATACTACAATATATTTTTTTTATAAATAATTGAAACATCGGCTTCTGTTTTGTATATATTGAAAAATATTTTAATCAAAGAGTCAAATGCCATATTATTGTATAAACTGCAATGTTTAAAGATTTTTACCACTGAACTGAATCCGTCATTCTTTCATTATCATGTAAATAACCAAAAATAATAATAAAACAATCAACCGGTCTGACATTGATTAATTATGGAAAAATGAAGAACTCTTTTTTGTCGTAAAAAAATCACATAATATATCGAATTTTTACTGTAAAATATCCACATTAAAAACTGGTTTTTGTGCTTTTGTCTCTTACTACATTTTAAGTATTTTTTATTGGTTTTATACATGTGCTTGGAAAATACCAATGACTAAAAGTGACATTTTTATATTTTGAATTTAATGTAATGCACACAACTACACATTTAAATTTATTATTTTAATAAGTATTCTTTTTTTTGTTGTATTAATCTAGTGATTTAACGAAAATTAGTTGAGTAAAAAATACACTTAATTGTATAAATAATTTATTAATCATTTTCAGGGCATTCTACAGGCACTATATATTTTTATGACAGAATGTATCATTGTAAATTGAACAATTCAAGTGTATGTTAATTTTATAATGAAAAAAGTAGAGTAACTGGCCGTTTCATTTACTTTGTTAGTAATGAACAAAAATATTTTGCCAAAAGTGATGTCGAGGTTGATTGCATTTCAATGCATACGAAACATTGGATAATTGACTTATTTTTTGAAATGCTCCTTATTTAATATTAACAAGTACGAAGGAAATAAATAATATGTTGGTAATTAGTAATTAACGTTAATTCGACGAAGAAAAATATGAAAAAAAACTATTTTTTTTAAATAACACCATATTTTTTTTTATTCAACGAGTAAAAATAACAACGAAACAAAATTAAAAAAAAAATCTTCTCATGAGATTGGAAGGTTTTTTGTTCTTTATCTTCTTAGAACATCATAGAGCCTCTTGGGTTGTTTGATTGGGATAAAGATATGTTCAAATAAGTTAGGAGAATTGATAATTGTCTTTTATGAATTACAGCAAGTCTGTATAGCATAATATTTTCGACAAACTCTTGGCAACAATATTTTAAATTACCTATTACGGCGTAGCAATTGAAGGAACAGGATGTGAGTAGAAAGAATTTTTTTCAGCTAAATTATTAGCACTATGTTGGAATATTCTAAGTGGTACGAAGAAGTAAGTGAAATGAGCTTTTATTTGGTCGCTAATACATTTAAAAAAGCGCGATTTTGTTTTATCTATTTCAGTAATATTTTGTACATGTCCGCTTGGAATAAACTTCATTACTTAATAATTTCTGTTAGGAGGAAAACTATTCAATATTATTTATGCGTATTTCAAATATCCCCTACTTTAACATTTATTCAAATAACCCACAAAATTGCTTATTTAGTATATTTTTAAAATAATAATTTTAATTTATAGTAATATGTTGACTTTTTGAGTATTATCTGACATTAAACCACGATTGGAATTTACGCTCGAATACTTACCAGGAAATTTATGCTAATATTGATAAATATCAATAACATTGATCTAGATAACCTATAACCACATTAAAGATAATTCGCATGAGTTTTTCATTGTGTGAAAATGTGATAATTTAAAAATAAAAATAAAATAAAATAACTTATTATGGGAGACATTTTTTATTGAGTTTTAGATTTAAAAAATTGTTATTTTTCAAAACTTGGTATTCTTATATCAAATAAAGCGGACCTACCTACCAAACATATGGTACAGATACCAACTGTGTATATGGATGACATAGTCATTTATATCTGATGCTAAGACAAAATTTGTACAATATGAATGATCTTTACGTATACAAATTATTTAAACACTCAATAGTATATATAGGAGGCAGATTTTCAAAAAGTATAGTAAAAATAATATTATTACTAGAAATGGATTTTAGCATATAGTGCTTACCATGTTTACATTTTCCTTTTAAATCGTTATTTCGAACTCTAAAATCACGTTTTCCATACTGATCCTAGCTACACTGAATTAATATAATAATAATAATGGCATTATACTAAAAAAATAAATATAATTTTTACTTAATCAAACAAAAACATAAGTTACTTGTAGAATAATTTTTAATGAATGATCATTTTGTTTCGAGTAAATATTCTCTCGCTATTTTATTTAGCGAATAACAAAATTATTATTTATATTTAAGAATTTTTCATTTCACGTAACTGTTGAATATCAAATTGATATTTATGCTCAAATAATTTACATATTTTTTGAGACTCGCCGCCCCTTACATTCATAAAATTATCGATGGATGATTTACAATTTTTAGTTCCTACCAATAATCAACAACTCCTTCAAAATATAATAAAGGAAAATATTATGATTTCTTACAGTGCTATATTTACCAATAATGTTATTAAACCATGGTTTCTCAGTGTGTAGCTACAAATTTAGCGCCCTGGAGCAAGTACATATAATGGTTTGGCCGCTTATAGTTTCTCATTTCTCGTTTTTTTTTGTATCACGCTGTCTAAAATATTCAAATTTCGTATTCCGAAATCTCGTGGTTGCTCGCGCCTGGTGCGTGATAAATCGTAACTGCTCTAACACTAACTTTACTTTACGTACGCCCCACAATAACATTTTGCGCCCCCCTTGATTCGTGCGCCTGGAGCAGCCTGGTCCAACTACTCCTCGTTAGCTACGCCACTGTGGTTTCTTGCTATATATCTATACGTGCCAAAAATGTATAATTTCAAATATTTAATCCATTATAGTGAAACATAAACAGCTTTCTGTTTACTATTGAACATTTTAGATTTGAAAAAAATATCATTTAAAAGAGAATAATTGCTTTACAAAAATTTATCCTGGACTAGATCTCCCTCATTTGATTGTATTAAAAGTTGAAAATAACAAAATAGAGAAACTTTTTCAAGAATGTGATATATTTCAGATTGAAAAATAAATTTAGCTCGAAATTTGCAAGTAAAATATATATTTAAAGAGTCAGATATTATAAAGCAAAATAAAAAAATAATTAATTAATTTAAAAATTAACAAAAAAAAGGAACGTGCTTATGTTTTTAATTTTGTTGAATATGTCTCTTTGATATTACGTTAATTTTTGTAAAACACAGGTACTTTATTTTTTTAATGTGCGTAAAATTAAGTGGCAGCCAAACTTTCAATAGTCAATAAAAAATAATGTTGTTGCATTTTGACTGAAAATATCAATGTTAAGCGGTCATGCTTATTTAAAGATTTAGATTTCAGCATATTTTTTTATTTACGTATTCGAAGACAATAGAAAACATAAAAACATAATGATTTGCAATATTACAATGAACACAGCACATATATTTTATTTATGTGCATCTATAATTATTATACCTACAAAATGTTTCGTAAAATCCTGCATATTTTTACAAACTGTCTTTCATTAAATTTAGTTGTTAAATGATGGGTTTAGTTTACTTTGTACTTTAAAATACAAATATTTGTATATTATATATCATTTAATATCGCAGTGAAATTAAAAACAAAATACGCAGTTATTTAAAAATACTCAAAAATATATTAATCAATACTGGTGATTGGCTGCTGATCAAGCCACGTCATCGATGTCAAGTCATTTCAAGAACGTTTTAAAGTCTTTTAAATGACATTTTAATCGTAAAAGATAAGGGATTCGTGTAATGCAAAGAATTTTAAAATTCACATAAATTAATAGAAAATTACGAATATTAGTGATTATAGAAACGATGGGTATCTGTTTAATTTTGATCGGCTACGAGCAAAAACACTCGGGTTTAAGGAGGTAAGTATTGGTCAATAATTTAAGACGGCTGATTATAGTTTTGAATTACTGTAGTTGATTGATTACATTCAATAATAATCAGAAATATTATACTATGAAGATATATCATGGACATAGTCTGATTAAATGCTGTATTTCTTGGAAGGATAGTTTAATATTGTGATGAAGGTTGAAATGTCAAAATTGTAAAATGAATATTTTTATTTTCCAATTCAAATAGTAAGGACCTTAAAGTAAATTAACAATAGTAATGACGCATTAAAAATA
>JAGVSQ010015497.1:0-10124 GCA_022683975.1 Rhyacophila evoluta
TGTCAGACAATTACTCAACCTAATAGGCAACCAGTCCTGCATTTTTTGGATTTTTTTTTCTATCTATCTAAATATGTAAATACCCTGACATTATTAAAACCCATATGTTCTATATTCAAAACATAAACAACATAAAAGACTTATAGACACTACCGTAACTAAATCTATTATCGAATATGCTTCACACTAAACACTAAAAAGCCGCGTAGCTACGGGTGTGGGATGATGTATCATTAATGTAGTAGTAATTATGCCAATTGTCAATATTGAATGTATATTTTCCTTAAAAATCACCAGCGCATCGAGTTATATGGCATCGGATACCTCACAATCCCGCTGTAATGGCGCCATATCCATTTAACTGCCTCGACCTTTATCAGTCTCATTAATGTGAAGCAGACTATAATAATAATATTATTCCATGAAATCGTTCAATTTGGCATAGCTCGCGCCCACGGCTATGGAATGGAGCATCCAATTAATTAACAACATTGCATTATTGAGATCTAAATGCACGCTTTTACATCTCGCATTTCATCGCATCTACTGAAGTAACGATTGCAAATATTTTTCATATGTTGAGATTCAGTTCAGATTCAATTCATTAACGATTGACACCATCATTTTAAAACATTGTCTCTCCGATTGGCGAGAGTTTACCGTGTGCGCATTCCACTCGAAGAATGCGGGTTTGATTCTCACATCTACTGGATTAAAAAAACAATCTAAAATGCAGGACTCTATACTCAATGGGGTGAGGAATTAATTTATAGTCAATTCTCGCGTAAAATAATCTGTAAATTCATGTCTTTACATTGTGGACATCTATATTATGATCCACTTTCGAAGTAGACATCCTCACACTGTTTAGATTCATATGTTCCGTTTTTGGAGCGGATATGGTGAAAAAAAAGTCAAAGAGTTAAGCTTCGGAGTCGGAGGTTGTGGATCTGAATTTAATAACTGCATGATTTATTGTGTGTAATAAATTTAAATCGATACGAAATAGGCATTTTTTAATTATATATATTATAATTTTTATTTAAAAAAAAAATGTTTTCTGAAAAATGCCAAATTTTGAGTTACTGTATTATATTCAATGGGCGTTATACTCGCAAATAAATGCAGCTTAAAGTTGCAAAAAGGTTTTAATACCTTTCATAATCCATAGTCAAATTATTATGAGCACATCGTTCAAACCCAGAGATCTCTAAATTATAAACAGTAATAAAATTTTGATTGCTATGAGGTATTAATTATATATCTTTATCAATATATAAATTTGAACGATTTGTAGAAAAAAGTAAAAGCATTAAAATGTTTAATAACTTTTATGTCATCTACTTAATACCAAAAAGTAATTTACGTTACCGAAATAAAGTTGTCAGACACATTTCATTAAAAAAAAAAACATCTCCACAGGTATATCTCAATCATCACATCCCTAAATAAATTATGCTCCGCAGTACAAATTGCAAATTTATTTACCATATTACCCCGCCTTCCTCACGGTTGTTCCTTTTTAAACGATTTAATTCCAGATACCCTGGGGGAAGTCGTGTGTTTATACGTTTATATTTATATATACGTTTTATTTATATCGATCATCTCGCATATTTCATCACTGACATCATGCGCTACTATGTAGACTGTATAAGGTTATAAAGTCCACCCACTGATTGTTTTCGAGAGGAAGATATAATAAATGTGGTCAATGGAATATGGAACCATATGAAAGTTATATATATTTTAAAGGTACTCTGCTTTACTGCAATATGACAAAATTTATAAATTAATTATATATCACTATGAAGTCTGAATACCAAAGCTTTAGCAAGCTTGTACAATATTTCACAATATTCATATGAATAATATTAAAAGTTTTAAAGGCAATCTGATTTTACATTAGTATTTTTTTACTATTTTCGCTCCGAAAGTAGAGTATATGGATTTTTGTAATATGAAGACGTGTTGACATTATTTTTCACGTGAATTGGTTGTAAGACATTTGCTTAGCTCAATGAGCACTCAATCTTGAATTATCGGATTTTCTAAAATCTGGCGCGTGTACGAATCGAACCCGCATTCCCCGGGTGTGAAGCGCGCACGCTAAAAAAATAGAGAATGTCCAAAAAAATACTAGAATCAAATTCATTCATGCTTTACACTGTCGATAGTTTTTAAATATTATATATAGAACTGTTTTAGAATTATATTTACAGAACTGGATAAGATAAGATAAATTAATCTCCATCTCTTTTTCGTTTGTAAAACGGATTGACTATTCTTTGTAATATGCATCCGTTTTTTATTTTAAGTATGATTTAAAATTGACTAATAAGTAATAACAGCAAGCATGAATCATCGATCACCTGTGGCTAGCTTGGTCATAAGTATTATGAGTATTTAAAGTCGCTTCAAATTGAATAAATATGCCTTCGTCTGTAAGAAAAGTTAATTCTCAAGTCTGTCGGTAAAGACTCGTAAAAAACGAGATAAAAGAAAAATTGCCTCGAAATGATAATAGTATTGTTATCGTAGCATTTCTTTAGTAAATTTAAAATATTCGTGGTTCCTGTGTTTAATATAATATAATAAAAAATCTTAAGGAATTCCGGGTAAGATTCCAGAAACTCAGAGAAAAATTTATTCACAAAGGAAAAAATATTTTAAAACCAGACATTTATTTCAAAGACATCGTTTTTTTCAAGTTTATTTGTTTATTCCACAATGGCGAAAAATAAATCAATTGTTTGTATTAAATATTTTTTTTTAGTATATATTATAATTTGCAAGTTCTATTTTTTTTAAACTTATTTCTTTATTAAAGGTGGCTTGCTTAATATTAAAATACACTAAAAATTGTTGTTTACTGATGAAACCCTAAACGGCAAAGAACTGTATGTGCTTTAATAATATTGACATATGCGGAATTCATTATTAAAAATAATTTATTCTATTCAGTAGCAAATCCTTTACATGAAATATAAGTTTGTATATAACCTACCGAATTTAAAAGGAAAAAGTAAAGTTGGAGTTGTAAATCGTATAACTTTGTTTAATTTTATTAATCGGATAACTTTATGAGATTAAACATAAATTCATGTCGTTTTATGTGATATATTTATTAAGTTTATTCCTTAGGGTCTTAAAAATATATTTTGAAATTGCATATATAATAATATTCTACCCTTGGCTTTATAGCCTCGAGTATTTTTTTTATTTAAAAGCCCATCACACTAATTTTTTCAATCGTTTCGATAAAGATTTTTAATGAATCTTAAATAACTATATATAAATATATAAAATAAATCGAATATATTTTTCAATATTTGTAAGCTTAAAAATTGAAAACTTCATTTTAAGTTTATTATTATCATACACTGCTAGCAGTATTAATGAAACTTTTAAACTTTTTTAGGACGAAGGTGGAGAAGCTTTTTATTTAGAAGTTATATTTTATCATTTTCACGAGCTGTAACTTTCAATATCGGTATCAGGTACAATACAAATGTCATGTTGTAATATATGAATATATGAAAATAATAATATATTTTACGGGCTGCTGTTTCCAGTAGGTAGTTGCATATTTTAATGCCCAACGCTTTCGTATATTGAAACATCCAAACTGATTTTTATTACTTGATCATATGTTGAACTCTAAGATGCAAAGCAATATATTTGCACTTTACGATACATCGTTATTCGAGAGCCCTGAACAGTAAATAAATGTGAGATATCAATGAACTGGCAAACGTCAAAAATGGGTGTGTATGACTACTTCAGTATAAAGACATTATACTTTCTCTTTAAGAAAGCTTTTTCTTACTCTTTAAAAATCTATATAATATTAGAAATTTAATCACTGCTTCGAGAGCTTTATTTAAAATATGCACAATAAAGCACCAAAAAATAATGATTATAATGAATTTTAACTGATATTTGATGACTGCTAGAAATGAGGACATAAAAAAGTGACTGTGCTTGCAAGTAGCTAAGTTTCGATGATTTATCCATATGATTCCGTTGCGATAATATAAAAAATCTCAACATGACTTGCACTTCCTTCAATCTCTACATAATTAGGCAGAGCTGTAGAATATTGAAAGAATGCGAGAAGATTGGTTAGACGGTTAGAAAGGTTAGTAGTATTCTTGAAATTATTGTATAATATCCATATGCTCCACTTAGAAAGAGGAAATAGTGGGAAAATGTACAGTGAAATAGATTAAATTTTAGTATTTTTTTAACAATTAAAATTTTATACTTTTACTCTTTTATTTAAAAATTTATATTTTACAATATTTTGGTACTCATTTGAGAATGACTTCTGCTGTTAATCTTTCTATATATTCGATAATTTATTTTCAGTATTTTTTTTAATGATATAAATTTATTTGAAGTAGAAATTTAATAGAGAATGTATCTCTTAATTTGTTAAATCTTGAGAATATTGACTTTTGAAGTGGTTAGATAAAATATGTACAATATAAATACATTAGAATAATAACCAATGAGTCATTTCTGTTAACAAATACCGCAAAGAAATATTCGGACAGTGACATGCAGCGATTTCCTTCCCCAACTTTGTCAACTAGAAAATAAAATATTACTTCTTCCACGCACTTTGACAAAGTGAATTCTCGGCTGAAACTGTGAGGGCCTATGAATTCTGTTACCGCCGGGCTGAAGGTTAAGAAATAGGGTGGTCTCCTGCTTTATTTCATGGCAGGCGAGTGATATACTTATCGAGGATAGGACTGCGGTCCTCGTCAATATGGCAAATATTAAAAGTTTAATATACAATTTTGTGGTAAAATCTCAATCGAATTATTTTGTTTGATAGAATTATTTAAAATTTAATTCAATACAAATTAATAAAGTAGCTAAATATCTTCTCTCATTAAAATATGCATAAAACAAATCAGGTAAAGCAATCTAGATAATTTAAAATAAAAAATAATTTGTTGTGCTATATAATAAGCCAACATATATTCTGGAGATTAAACTTAGTACGCGTATTAATAATTTAATTCCTTATATTGAACTTAGTATTAAGTTTTTGTAGGTAACAGTCAGATAATTATAGTAATATAATTTATTAAACCATTTTTTTTATATATTATTATAAATAAAGATTATACGAATATAATCCATATTAGTTAATAATAAAGAACATGTTTACTTAATTATAATCAATTATTTTCCAAAATAAATAGTAATTTATTAACTTATAACCCACTGATATAATGTCTATTATATCTTAACCGAATCCTTTCCTAACTATGGATACACAAAATAATTTATCGTATATGACATATAATCTACTTGATCGCATTGTGGTGATGTAGATTTATCCAATATTATTAATAATATTAGTTCACAATGATTCGCTCAATAAATTCTACTAGGGATCGTAAAACGAAATTGGGAATTCGTTGTCATAAATTCAATTTCGAATTCCGAAAAAAAAAGCGAATTCCGAATTTATGTTACGTGAGCTAAAACGACGAGTAACCAAACGAGCAAAAATTCTTAATCTAAAATTCGGTTATTCCGAAATAATCAAAGATTTCAAAATTTGGCTGAATTTCAAAAATGTTCATATTCTTTTTTTTTTTTTTTCTCGTAACTTGAAATCCATATATTTGACGATCAGCAGTACTGGGTCTTTGAATTAAAATAAAGCCCTTGTGCAGTTTGAAGATTGAATCCTTCGATACTGAAGCATGTGCGCTGATCAGTTGTGAGAAAAATGAGAGAATATCTTAAAATGATTTTGCAAAATATGATCAAAAATATATTAAGCAAATTAATATGTTGGTATACGTGCTTATTTATTTGGTGTAGAAATTTCAATCGCAATATTTGAGTGTAGACACATTTTAGTTTTGATATATTTGTTTAATACAAACAACTTAATTATAATAAAATCACTTTCGATAATATGTCAATATGTCAAAACCGTCCCTGGAAATACCCACCCCACATTTCATTCTTTGGGCAACGACTGGCGCGCGACTTTTTAAGTGATTTTTCTTATTACGACGCCTCTTATAAACGTATCTAGCTTTTCTGCGGTGGGCGCCATTTTCATTTGCGAGCTTTTTATTGTGTAATGAAATGGCACTTTCAAATGAATATGTTACGGTATGTTTTTAGCACTCCACTTCATTGTGAAAGTTTTCCCTCTCCTCCTTTACGATCGTTTTTCATCGTGGCACTGTAGTGGTAAAATTATTCATGAGAAAATGTCAAATCAACGAGCAGTCAATACAGAGTGACGCTTTTTCATATTTTTATTTTTTCCCCTTTAAGCACTCTGTGAAATATTAATATCGACGTTCAAAAGAGTATTGCAAAATAACTTTAAAGTCGTTTCTAATTTGAATATGATTTTCATAATAGCATTTGAGTCTTTAAATACGTTTACCTTCTCAAGCTGCTACATTTACTTCACAAAGCCGTATTTACAGAATATATTAAAAACATTTTTAATATTAATAATATCTATCAATACATATTGCCAGATTTATAATAACAGTAATTCCTCCAGCATTTTCAAAATATAAGCACGATATATCTAAGATATGTTTTATATAAATATACAGTAAATTCTAAAATATTTAGAATTTAAAATCAATTCCCATCAAGCACCATCAGTCAAAAATATTAATCAATTAAATATACAGTAGTTTTTAAAAGTACAGAAAAGGTTTTCATTAAGTAGAAAACTAATAAACTAAAAACTTCACGTATTTTGACCATTTATTTAAAAAAAATCAATGGCATTACATATTTCGTTTGCTTCTGATAATTTCTGTATTAATAAGTAAACACATGATGTATGTGTTTTTGATGTCCTCTCTGAATGTGGAGTATATGGATCTCCGCAATGCTAAGACATGCCTTGACGGTAGTTTCTTACGAGAATTGATCCGATCGCTCAACTAATTGGGCATTCGGTTCTACAATTTATCATTGGATTTTTAAGAATCCTGCAGCTGTGGGAATAGAACCTGCAGCCACCGGCTCCAAAGCATTCATGCTATCCGTATAGTACGTTTGTAGTATTAAAAAAATATATTTAATTTATGTTCGTATTGCGTATATTTATAATATTATTTCTTTGCAACCTATGGTAATCAATTAGTATAATATGAATCTAATTGATTATAGAAAATGTATTTAATCATGCCATAAGAAATTTAGTGCTATTCATTTGGCTCGTAGTATTGAAACACATTTTGCAAAAAAAAAAAACTCAAACATTGTATGTGCAATCAATGCACCGTAAGGTTCAAGATCGGTGGTTCGGTACATTACTTAGTCGTTTTATAACGAACTTATCTCAACAGTGTATCAGTTAGTAATTTCTTGTCTTTGATTTATGATACAAGTTGACGTTTTTGCATTGTCATCGCATACATTGCTCTCTTTCCCTGCATCGGGAGAAATGTGTATTCTCCTCTCTGCAAACTTTATGTCCAGATACATGAGTGGGATAGAGTAAGAGCTCAAGTATTATTTGGACTACTGCATGTGGTATATGCGCAAATGAAGGAATTGACTTATGGTATACCGACTTTTTGAGCATAAAAATCGCTTACTTATTTTCATGACAACGTTATTATTAATATCCTTACTTGATTTAGAATATCGGTTTTCAGCCTTTACGCTACTACGTCTCCCCGAAATTCTATTTTTGTAATATATATCAAATGATAAACTTATTTTTTTTCATTTTTGGCTTCACCCAGGTTGGAAACCACTGGTTTAATTATGGTCTCATGATTACAACAACAATCTTTCGATATTATATGATATGAACACTTAAGGTAAAATAATAAACCGTGGGAAAAATGAGAGTGAAAGGCAAATAAAATCATTGTTATAACAGAGTTTGGCGAATGAGACAGACAAATGCTATTCCCAGAATTTGGATTGAAATATCAGAAAAACAGCTGAATTTTTTCTTACTTTTTTTGCTTATGGTGTGCCGCAAAGTTTTTAAAAAGTGGAAGATAAAAAATTACGGAGCCGTGCGAGTACATATAGCAAATGGAATAACGGACATATTTGAACACGTTTGTGTATCAAAATATTGTCTCGAGTCACTCAAACGCAGTGTCCACATAAACCTTATAAGAGACATTACAAACTAATCAATCTTCGTTAAGTTGTTCTTATGTGCGAGTACTTGCTGTGAGCAATAATTATAAAATATAAAAAATAGTAGATTTCATTATATAAACATTGATAATATATGATACTGATAAAGTTATATCAAAAGTATTTGTATGCCATCTGCGCAATGATGAAAAAAGTAATGCATTTTGGTTGGATGCATGCTAAGAAAGCCGAACATGACATGGCAAAAGACTTGGTGGACTAAATCACGAACAAAACATGCTGTAGGCAGTAATCAATTAGGGTCCACAGGACAAGAGTTTTTGCTATTTTTTCTTGGCAACACGCTTTCTTATGTTAGTTTTACGATTAGTTGGGGCCAGTGATTGATATGTGTCACTTCCGAATGTCATGTTGAAATCAATTGACCGATAATTGCACTGAGGAATCGGAAACATATAGGACGAGTTGTTGTTATATTGTTTTATTCATTAAATGAGGGCATATATAAAAAAAAACTTATTCCACTATGTAATACTTGTTCAAAATGGTGTCCTTTAAACTTAAAAGTTTATTTTTGAAATATACCTCTCATTGTACTAGCAGTATATAATTCAATGATAGATTCATATTGATCTTAGGCTAAAAATATATTCCGATTACACACGTACTCTTATCTAATTGTAAGTTATGGTTTATCCAACACTTTTATTGTTTGTAACACGTATTTATATACACATATATAATATATATTGTTGTCAATGTTAAATACTGATTCCCCACTTAGATGAAAAGGGGTTTTCTCATAACTACGGTCCCATATTCCATTATCACTTACCACAATTTTCTGGGCTTCATTTTTGACAAACCGTATAGAATACCATTGAGTTTTTCTTCGTGTTTGGGTAAAAAGATATATTTTAGAGAGTGTACTTACTATGTACTCGAATCTAATCAAATATATAGTGTATTTGTATTTGAAATGCTGTCAAATCCTTGTTCGGCATTTCTCTATATCGCACGTCGTTTCTTCTTAGTATCGACAAATATTGACAAATTCAATAGTTTTATGGATATTGTCATTTCATCGGAACTTATAGAGACATTTTATTTTGCTGCGCGCCGCTCTAAGCTGACTATTTGTTCTAAGCAAATATTGTATGTACGCTTACTAACAATATTTGTTTATATGACTTCACAGCTTAATCCATTATATGTGTGTTAAGATTGCTTACAATATTAAAATTTCATCATTGAGACTATGATATTTATATGTGTTAAAATAGCATTTATGTCATATTATATGCATGTAATATAACTGTTTCTTATAAGTGATAGTAAAGGTACACACAACTTTAAAAATTAACCCCATGTGAAATTATATTAATTTCTGTGTGTCAACATATCGACATTGGTGACTTGTGAGAATTATCAAATTTGAGACCATTATCATACGGAAAAATCATTATTGAAAAACTATAATTTTTAATAAATCATAATGTGTTCCACAGCTGTAGGAATTTTTAAAACATAATTACGTAAAAATAGGTGCCCAATGGATTGAGTAATCCGCTGACAACCAATTGTCTCACAAAATTAACAGTTGAAATAAATCTTCAAACTGTGAAGATTCATATACTATATTGCTCTACTCAGTGGCGTAACTAAAATTTAGCGTCCTTGAGCAGGTAAATTGTTGTGCTCATTTTTTTTACCTCTCACGCTTCTTTTTACTTTCGCTCAGAAATTTGGATTTCTCGTTTTTTGGCTGTACTAACTTTATTTTACTTGGTTCATGCGCCTGGAGCAGTAACACACTCCTCGGTAGCTACGCCAATGCATATACTGGAGCCTAAAAGGCCTATTACACTATACATTTTCAATGCGCCCTTACCCTTACTAAGTGCGGTGTAATAAGCCATAGTCACTTGAATCACACACAAGAGACCACGCCCACTCTGCGGTAAGAGCACTTAATATTGTGTAGTGTAATA
>JAGVSQ010015498.1:0-10123 GCA_022683975.1 Rhyacophila evoluta
CATTGATGACAATACTTAGTAGTATATTATACTGATTCAGAAGCTTATAAATCTATTTTACAGAAATGACTCTAAAAAAAAAAAAAAACGTTTTTTCACCAATTAAATGTTTTTTATTGAAAATGTACTTTTTAGGTAAAAATGTCTCGAGTGGTAAAGGTTAACATTCATAAACTCTACATAATATACTCTTCAACTTCTACTCAACCAGCATTCTTGACTTGATAATTCTAAGATATTATAATACATTTTGTCAATAGAAATGTAGAAATTTTTGTACATTATTTTCAATATAAATAATTCAATATACTAGTATCAACGCTATATGGCCAAGCAAGTTTTTGTTAGAGAATACAGAATCTTTAGCAAAGTTGCTCATTTTGTGGATATTCTGTTAATGATTTGCTCAACCAAAAGAAATTGAGGGTCACTGTTAGAATGGCTAATCAATAGAAAACATTTGCCGGAATGATTTTGAATTATTTTTGGGTAGGTAATACAATATTATTACTATCAACAAACGATGCCTGATCGAAACCGATTTGAATCTTAATATGTTAAGATAATATATCTCCACATGTGCAGTTCACTTTCTTTGCATAGGAGCAAAAGGGAAAATTTTTCTTATCCCATTCACATACCATAGGAAGACAAAATAAATGCATAAAAAATGAAATATTTGAAAAAGAAAATCAACAAATTTATTATTATATAATTTATATTGACTGCAGTAAAATCCATTGTTCATCCAATCCATCAAAAGAGTCAGAATGTTTTCTACTAATGTGGACTGAATTTAAGACTTTGAAGATAGTGTGGGAGTAAATAATTAAAATATTTGTTAACACAGCGGCCTAGAGCAAAATATATTGAATATTGATAATTCAGAGCCATATTAGGTTATATATGAGGCCTCTAGTATCATAACTCATAAACTCCAGCATTTGCGAAAGATTAGTTATGAATACAGCATTGTTCTTTGTGTTAACACCTATCATTTAAAGCATGGGTTGGCAACATTTTGTTGTAAGAGGGCCAAATACTTTACGTGGGGATTAGTGCGGACCATATGTTATTACAGTACGGGCCGCACTTTGACCAAGTGTCATTACAGTACAGGCCATAATAACGCGCCTCGTGGGGTTTCGACTGTCACCTTGCGGGCCGCTCCAAGATGCCACGATGGGCAAGATGCATCAAAGTATTAAATTATTTTTTAAGTGCACAAACTCCCACCTAAAAACGAATATAAAAATGTCTTTTTTTTTAAATCTTATATTCTCTAATACCTGACATTTTTCTAAACTAATAATCTCAATTCTAGCCTGTAGCTTTCAACTACCAAGGTGACCGTGTAACCGTCTGTTCCACAGTTTTATTCAAATTTTACTTAGTGTATTATTATTATTATATTGAGTTATTTGCTGTATATGGAAGTCTATGCCAGCCCAAGTGGCCCTTGGCAATCATGAAAAAATAATATAATGCTAAACAATGGAATTCAAATATCGTCAAACGTAAATGGTGTGTCAAAAATTGTATACCTCTGCCACCTAAGCACTGCAATGCCATCATGCTTATACTATCAAAAATATTTTATTTAAATTATTAATAATTGCACACATTTACATAATTTAATTTTAATGCATTGGAAAAATATTGCGTTTCATGCCTTTTGTTAATTTATAATCAAAAAGAAGAGTAATATGATTTATACTGTAAATGATGTGAAAAAATTGAGTAAAAGAATCAAAAGATATTTCACGAATAAAATAAATATATTAGGTTGATAAAAGAATCACAATTCCCTACGAAATTATACAAATACTCCAATTTGGGGTTTGAATTCCACAGAACAGAGGTGTGCTTTATTTGCCTATAATTCTCAGAAAAATTAAAATCTCTAGAAAATGATGTAATGAAACCATAGGTTTCCAAAGTGGGTGGTACTACCCCCCTGTGGCCGCTGAAACCATCTAAATAGATTGAGAGCTAAAAGGAATGAGAAAGGGGCGGTGAGTAATTTTTCTTCAGAGGGGGGCGATAGGCCAAAAAAGATTAGGAACCTAATTTAAGCTCTGTTGACGGAAAGATGTGTCCATAAATTGTGTTCTGGGGCATTTTACGACATTCCATTGGGAGCTAAGAAACACATTCATGTTATCGTGCCAATCAATTTCATTTTTTGTTTCTTTGAATTATTTTATTTGGAAGGATGCATTTAAAAAAATGTTATTTTTGTGTAAATTCATAAAATAAGATTATTTTAAAGATATATTGTTTTTTGACAACCCTATCAAATAGCGTCCCAGCATGATGCCATCGTCATACTTTTGCTGTCAAAACTCATATTCTTATGGCCTTTTTCCATAACTAATAATCTCTATTGACTCGCATCAAAACTAAGAATGTCCAAGTTTATATTGAAGCCATCTTGTAAGTGTGATGAAAAATAACATTTTTTTATATCATGGTCGATTTCTTTATCGATTAGTTATCTAACTAAAATCAAACTATTTATCTGTGACTGTAGTACGAAAACAGTTTTTTTATTGGTTTGCCAAAAACAAGCATTGGTGTTTATGAGATAGAGCTTTGTGAGCTAGAGGTCTCATATGTTGTATACAAAACTATTAACCCGTAGATCGCCCTAAGCACACATGTGCGCTCTACGTAAACGATCGCCATAAGCGTAGCTGTGCACGCTACGCAATATTCGAAAGATGTATTTCAAAATTAATTCCGATTTTCTCACAACGCATCTATGAATATTAAAAAATATTAACAAACCAAAAAGGATCGTGTATACGGTGTATAGGATTGTAAAATACGTGGCATACCGGCGCGCTGTTTCTAAAAACATGTGGCGATGAAGTGGTTAAGCAAGCTGGGTCAATTTCGTCCGATTACAACAATGCGGCTGTTGCATTCGATGCGCAGAATTAAATATAAAATAACTCATGATATAATATAATAATGGGAAATATAAACATACCGTATCCCATGGCATATCTCCATCTCCCATATTATCCATTCCTCCACAAGGTCCGTTATTTCCAGGAAACCCATCCATGGGACCCATGCCTGGCCCCATCTGCCCTCCACCTCCTTTCATCATCATCATTTGTCCTTGTGGGCCACCCATCCTCCCACCCGGACCCATCTGTCCCATGGAGCTAGGACCCATTTGACCCATACCTCCGGGTCCCATCTGACCCATAGAGTTAGGACCCATTTGCACCATGGAATTAGGTCCCATTTGTCCCATTGCATTTGGACCCATTTGGCTCATCATGGGGCCCATTTGGCCATGATTGGGACCCGATTGCATCATTCCAGGCATCGAAACAGGTCCACCAGAACCACGAATTGCTCCTCGGTTTTTTACCATTGCTAAATTATTAAGCCACTGTGTCGGATTTTGTTTGTTGAACTGACCCATCTTCAAAGGATGTTTCTGAAAACAAACGATTAATCAAATTATTAGAAAGATTCAATCAAATTTACTATGTGGAACACATTATAAACACAATCTGTAAATTTCTTAAGGGATGATCCTCTTTTGGTGCACGCTTTGTTAGAATATTGCTCAAGTATGCTATTGTATCATAAGAGATATTTGTTGTGTTCATACTTACTTTACCAATCCAATTTTGCGCTACAGCTTACAAAAAAGATATAGTCAGCATGATCCACCCTTTTCATATATTTACTGTATTCAGTAGGTTTCATGATTCTTTCCTTACAATTCTTATTTATTTTATTACTGGAGGCTAATTGAGCAGAATGAATAATTGAACCCATTCTTACATATTTTTTAGATTTTCACACTTAAATTAACTCTTTTTGTGAAAAATCATTTTGCCATAATCAAATTTTAATAACCTCAAATCTGCTGGGAAGCTTTTATTTTTATCATTCTAAATATTTTTACTTTATCAGAAAAATAATACACTAATATATAAATGGATTCTTGCCGGAAATTTGATCGAAAAAAGAGGGAATATTTTGACTCCCGAATTACCTAAAAATCATTATAATACTGGCAGTTACATATTATATTATAATTATTTAATTTAACAGTATCATCTGATTTTGAACAGCTCAAAAGAGCCCGCAATACACAATGAGGTCTTCAAGATGATCTATGTTGAGAAAAAAATACAATAAAAATAGAAATTAATAAAAAAAGAAAGAAATGTTCATTGAAAAGATGTACTGTGATGAGAAAGGTGTACCGTGACACCCAGGCATCATCTCGCGACACTACTGTGTCATGGAACAGCAGTTGCGGAACACTGATCTAGTTAGTATATTACTCACATCGTCTTTCTGGTCTACTTAGACTTTATAAGTGTTTTTTACAATTTTAAACACTTTTCAGATTTCATGGCAATGTTTGACTTACCATATATCATTTACTTTCGAATCATAAGACATATATATACCAATTTAAAGTAAAAAAAACACTTCTTACGGTCCAAAAATAAGATAAAATCTACATTTGACTAACATAACGAAATATATATATTTATTCTTGTCTGATAAATTACCTCCAGGTACTTTTTGGTACCAGGCTGTGCACAATGATATGCAATGATGGACTGATAGTGACCCTGCAAAATGGCTTCGGCACCTTTATTGGCCAGTTGAGTTGAGAAAACAAAGATCTGTGACTGCTGCTGGGAGTACTGCATCTGCCGACACAGAAATGCATCAAGCATTAATCTCAACCGTTTAACAAAATCAATTAAATTGCAAGTAGATTTTTAGCATAAATAGATTACAAATTTCTATGAAGCTTTAAAAATATATTGCGGTAAATGAGATTTTATAAAAAAAATCCACAAAAACATTAAAAATCGATGAGACCTCCATATTGCTGGGTTGCTTAGAGATGACATTAGATGGAAGGGGCTGAACTCCCTCAGGAGGGCGACACCCTTCTCCACCACCAGGGCCTCCTCCGCGCTGACAGCTATCCTATAAATAATATTACCAACATTATGAAAATGAAAAACTAAAAGTAATGGTATACCAGTGATCCATAAAATCAAAAAGTTATGGAGATATATTATGGACAGACCTGCATTGGCATAGGCGGCCCTCTCAAACCCGTTTGTGGATCCAGAATATCATTTGAGTCTGATGAGAGTCGTTCTGATTTGAGGGAACCTGGACCGACCATATCACAAGAAGGGGATTTTGTTGGATCACCTGAAAAATATTCATTTAGTTAATCTTGATATAATTTATATAAAAACACAATCTATTTTGAAATATTTATATGACAAAGTTTATAATTAAGAAATAAATGCACAAAATTGGTTCAAATAAATAATAAGGCCTGTCTTTACCCTCATTGTCCATCAGTCCATCTATTTCAGTTTTGATGTCAGGGGTGGGCATTTCAGCATTAGTGTCGTCACCCCTGTCACCACGCTCCTGTTTTACTCGAGGAACTTCTTCTTCTTTGACTGGGATACCCCCGCCTCCTGCCCGGGACGCATGGCCTGACAGAAATAAATCTATACTTATTCAACTCTAGAAATTGTAACCTTCTATAACACTGCAACAGTAGCCGAATTAAATTTCTTGCCACTATAATATATTATTAGAATTGGGAGTATGGAGGTAGAAACAGAACTAAGAGATCCAACATTCCAAAAAAAATCCAACTACATTTTCTATGCACACAAAACTTATATATATACAGTGTACTCTTGATTATCTGGGTGCAGTTTGCGGTTTATCCATGCTAAATATTGAAATTGGAAATGAATAAAGTGGAAAAATAGGATTTTTACGATATAAAGAAACTCTATGTACAACACATAAGAAATTTTATGATAAAGATCTAAATAAAAAAGGAGAAACTATGAATTCTGGAAATAAATTTAAATTTTCGCGGAGTAAGAGCTAAAAAAAAAACTAGAAAATCTAAGATTTGGATGGCTATATTCACATTCGGCACACATCAATTTCATTTTTTATACGTCCGACAGTAGGAGTTACTACAAAGCTATTACTTTTACTGCGGGATTCTAAATTTCGTACTTGCAGCCAAATAATCGAGAGTAAAGGATCCAAATTGAATTTTCCATGTTTTCAGTGATTTTCTAGTTTCCTCCTAGTCAATATTAGCACGGATAATCGAGAGTACAATTTATGAAAATCTTAGTCATATTTAAATAAGAGCTGATTTCAGTTGAAGTTGAGTTCATTGGTTAAATTAAATCTTTACCCATTGAATCCAAATATGATTAATGTCATTTTCAATGTTTTTTTATATGTATTGATTATATCATGTTATCCATATACAAGTTATAGAATCAATAGGATATGTATTGTCATTATCATGAATTAACACTAGTACTGCTGATGATTACATTTGAAACCATGTATGTGCTGAAAAACACACAATATTTTGAATCATCAATAATTTTCGATTACGTGACAGCAATTATAACTTATTGACATATAGAAATATGAAAAAATGACACTGATATATCTTGAGCGTAGATAAAATTCATACGATGAAGTGTAAATGCATCATGAGCACTGAATAACTTAAGCGGCAGGTTGTTAAGTAAATACAGAAATTTTCATACCGGCATCAGAATCAGGGATCTCTTCCTTGATATTATTTCTGTTGCCGCCAACCTTGTCTCCCTTATCCTTTATCATTCCTCTGCGTGCCTTCGCCAATTTGACTATAAATAAACAATTAATAATTTAAAGGACCACATATAGTACTTATTCGGCTGAAGATACACACTCATGTATATAGAATATATTATAATCTTTAAAAAAGCTAGCGATACATTTTTTTCATTAAAAATATGCCTCTACATGATAAAGAATCGACATTACGTACTGAAGTGAGATCACTTGTATTCATATGGCATAAAATAAATAGTTATCAATAATAATAATGGTAATAATCAAAAATTACATTTTAAGCCGTTGTTAACGTTGTTACAAATATACTAAATAAATTATTGTAACCTTATCATTCACCGCACACCACCTTGATGTCATAAGTACAATATAAATAAAAGTTATCATAGTTTAATTTAACATTTATACCACTACAATGTGATATATCCACTAAATATTATCTCTTTATTGGTAATTACAGCTAGATTATTCAAATTACCTAATGAAACAATTGAACATGCAAGATTCAATCATTTTGGGACAGCTGCCAAGACTTACTATTAAATGTTTTATAATGAAAATACTTAAAATATCACAAAAAACTATTCGAATAAATATGAAGTTGCGGCTAATATTAAATATAAGCGTTTCCACCTGCGAGATCCCGTATTCTTATCACCAGGTAGATTCTATAAAAAATCGTCAGGTTAAGATTGCTGCATAAACAATGAGATGTGCCTCAAATATAACCATTTTTCAACCTAAATTCACATAAACATGAGCATAATATGTATTTATTTCACATGAGCATACGGTTTTCGAATCAACTGTCGAATTACATATTAATTTGTCATCCGTAATTAGTGTAAATAGGGAAATATTATCGAGTTATGCGATGAAAACAAAAAAAAATTGGGATCGCTGACATTTTTGTTTATGGTACATTGACATTATGCAGACTCCTTATTTCGATTACTGGCGCAGTTGTACTACTAATCCCACATTATTCACTGACACAGGTGGAATACGATTTGATTGGAAACAACAAAGATTAATGCCGAATAACTCTTTTTTACCTGATTTATTTTCTTTCTGTCAGCATCAAATACAAATCTCTATGAACAACATATGCACACACATGGATACTGCAATACTTGCAAACAAAATGTTGCCGAACGAGTTTGCTTTTATTGCCATTAAAAAAATATATATGTTATTATTATTTTGAGAGCACTATTTGTGGAATTGCAATAAAATATATGATTGAATATGTACCTACATTAAAGGCTAAACTAACATTTAAATGGTCATACATAACAATGGCTATTATAAATTAAGAATGAGTGGCATAATTTATTATTTTAAAAAAATCACAGTTTTCATGAAATTCATAAAAATGTTAAAGAACTCACACGAGCTTTTGAAACCACAGAAGATGCATAAAAATAAATATTCAGAAGTATTATTTTTATGTTTACGACATGCAGTATAGGTGCCACGTCTTAATTAACTAAAAAATTGTTTTCATACAGTTCGTACTCCAATAGTGTCAAAAAAATGAAAATTAAATTTAATCTGCACTGTTTCTCAGTACATGATTATGTAAATGTTTAGTAAAAGTTCAGCTAACTAAACGTTACTTTTATCGCTGGTTTTGAATCTAGGGCATTTTTTTCAATTCGGTGATTTGAATATGGTAAAAGCAAAAATTTGAGAAAAAGTAAGGAAGAAAAAAAAACGAAAGAAAAATGGATTTATTCTTTCTTGATTATAACTATGTCACTTTATAGATTTTGGTTTATTGTAAAAATTTTGTTAATCGGATATAATATTATTTATTTCGCGTTTAAATTTTATTAAAGCTATAACATTAATAACTTCTATATTCTTAGCTTTTTAATCTTAATAGGGTATTGGCCCTTTTTAGCATCTATCCATAAAGAAAATCTCGAGTCTATTCAAATGCCATGCAACTTAACAATGCTTGGCCTATTTTGTTTACTCCAAATATATACCACAATTTTTATTTTCTACCCTTTGGCGTTTCTGCTGGCATATCTTAAGTAGTTTGAAGTACCTATTTATCATATTTTATAATGGTTTCAGTTGTTCAATAAGGATTCTCAACATCTTATAGTAGTATAATCAATTCAAATAAATGTATACTTTTTCGATTCGATAATATTAGTAAACAGGAGTAAATTTTGTCCAGTAGCAACACTACGTTTGACAGAAACAAGAAAACACAACAGGCATCATAAATGTCTCTCCGGAAGGTTTTCCTTAGAAATGACTTCTACAAATGATAATAAAGATGTAAAAAATACAATAGAAGACGACGCCGTTAAAGGCAAACCTCAAATTGTAGATTTCAATAGGGTGAGTTGTTGTTCGAAATAATTAAATTAATAATTATTTCTTGACGCCGCGTACTGACTTACGTTTGCCTCACGTCCGCCATGTTTTGCTACCATAGAGGGTGTTGTTTTCTATTTCGGAATTCGTATGGATATCTCAAAAAATAGTCTCAAATGGTTATTCTTATGAATAAAAACTTTACTTCTAAGAGCGAAATTTTACATATGTTGAATTTTACATTTGATAGTATTTGTATAACCAGTAAAAATCCTGTCCGTGGTGTTTTGTGACATAGTACGAGTACATGTCATTCCAAATTTTTCGATATGAATGCTTAAACTTGAGAAAATACCAATGAATCATCATAATAATTGAAACTATGGGAATTCGTATTGTATTAAAGAACGTGTATAATATTTGTTGCCAATTTTCAGTGAATTTTTGATACGTAACTTTGTTATCACAACAAAATGATAGCATACCTACTTAACTTGTTGGCACTTGTGCATGGTTTTCAAAATATAAATGATTTAATTTACTGTCAATTAACATAAAACCGTCTCTTATTCTTATTTAAAATCTCCAGAGTATGCTTGCATTTAATACTTAAGAAATACATCATCATAGTTTTACATATTTATATATATATGTAAGATTTCCGTTACTTAAAAAAATATAAATTGATGGATCTAATGGTTTGTAATATTTAAAGGGTTACCTTTACCACTAGTGTCTCCAATTCAGTTAGTCTCAGAGATTTCTTAAATTTTCACTCCAACGTTGGCAGTAAAAATTGTTTGTTATCTTGGCGACTAGAAAACTTTGACGTTTGAAATGGCTGTGCGTGCACCTGGAGACCTGTCAGAATATTTGACAGCTGTAGGTTTCGCACGATTTTTGCGCAGCTACAATGAAAACAAAGGATAAAAATGATACAACACTTTCTAATTTGCGCACAACTAAGTGCAGGAATACAACATGACGTATGTTGTGCTATTTCATTTATCACTTTTTCGATGATCTCATTAGTAATACATCAACAACATGACAAGATTTTAAATTCTGAATTATTTAAAACTGGTAAACTTCCATATGTGAGATCACT
>JAGVSQ010015499.1:0-10123 GCA_022683975.1 Rhyacophila evoluta
TTAATAAATATATTATATTGTATAATAAAATTTCATGCTTGACTTCGATTGGAATATCAAATACTATTTATACGTTTATGGAGGTCAGATGAAAATGTGACTATATTTTACTAACAAACTTCGCTGATTTATGTGCGAACTTAAACTGATTTAGATGAAAAATAAATAGTCACCCGTATGTTGAAAAGCTTTCAACTATATCAGACGTGGCAAAAGACTTTACTCTAATAATTAATGGTGCAAGATATCACAAGTTAAATGGGAATTCGTAGCAGAGACATCTGTCCGTGGTCCAATTAGCGAAACTCGCTTTGGGATTATTATTATTATTAGACATTGTGGTTGTCACGTACGCTGGACGTCCGGCCTGGCCGCTCTGAATGGGTTAATAAAGAAACATCGCGTGTTTAGGGTGTTGGGGAAATGATATAATGCGTTAAAATATATAAGTATTAACAGATACCACAAAGAAAAGTTATATCTATGCTGTTTCAGTTAATTAAAGAAAATATGTGATATTATATTAATTAAGACATCTTAATATGAAAACTGATTTTATTTCTATTCATTTATGCAGAAATATTATCTATCCGTTCGTACAAATAGAATGAATCGCTGAATTATTTGCAAAATATAAAAGCTTCGTTTTTTCACAATTTTCTTGTCATATCCGCACCAAAAGTAGATCATATGAAGCTTAAATATGGATTATGACTTGCTCCGGATACTTGAATCTTTTCTGTGTACAAACTTATTTACATCACCAGATTTTTTTTTCCAGCGAATTACTCTACTCATTGGGTATCTAGTCCTGCATTAAAATCTTACAGTACTGGGATTTTAACATGTGACATATGGCTTCTAAGGGCGCATGCTAACTTTTTAGCTACCAATAAAATATATATCATTATAAAATGTATATATTAAACAGTGTTCCCTCCAAAAGTAGATCATATAGATCTAGGCAATGTGAAGATATGTCTTGATAAATTACTTTTTTAATAGAATTGTTTGTCAGACAATTGCTGAATTCAATGGGTGGCCAGTCCTTCTTTTTTTGGATATTTAAAAATTCGGCAGATGTGGGAATCGAACCTGTACTCTCTGGATTGCTAGACACGTACGCTAGTTTCTCTGTTATCGGTTAGAAAGAAAAATACATGTGGTATTTTTAGATACTCCACATTTGCAACTTATTATGTATGGCATCCTAAAACAAATTGCCGACGTTATTTAGTAATTAATTCTGAAAAAACTTTTTGCAAATAAGTATATTAAAGCACGTTTTCATTTGTTAACGTTGACTGTGTCATCCAGTATTTACTTTAAATTATAATTTCTCCCTCTTTACCATATCTCTTTTTAATCCGGAGCATATGGCTACTGTATATCATCACCAGGAGTATTTGTCACCTGCTGGTTGCTTCGCCACATCCTATCCAAACTACCCGACGATCGTCCAAGACGCTGGGATCACACCAGTTGTAAAAAGAAGACATACAGCGTCCGAAGACACCCGCAAAACATACCCTTAGCCAGTCAAAGCCACGTTACATGACTTTTGATATGATATGTAGTTAGATTATAACGTTTAATTATAATTATATACCAAACAATGGTTTGCTGATCACCATATATCACACATCTGTCTATAATCGCTTTGATACGACAACACTATCGTCAAAATCTTTTAAATCTGTTATAATTTAGAATTCAACTAGTTATAATTTATTCACGTATTGTAACTGTAATTTTTTGTATAAGTTCTGTTATGTGTTGACTGCGGCAAATGGGTAAACATTATATTTTTATCAACTTACAAAATAAATAAAATACGTACATTTTCACCATCGCATCTTCTTTTTCATGGGATATGGGAAAACCCTTTAGTTATAAAGGTACATATAGGGTGCCATTTATAGAGGCACTTGAATACAATCAGTTTTCTTTGAATGTTCGTGAAAACGGATAGAGTGTCGCTGCGGGTCATATCACTTGAGCACACAATCAGACTCTAACGTAGCATTTCTCAACTTAACTCACCACAGTGACGTCGAACACATATGAAAATATAATATAAAAATAACATTTGGAAGTCAAGGGGCCATAAGTCATTTTGATATACATGTGATTTTATAGTCTTCGGTGGCACTCAATACGATGACGCAGATTCTATACGAGCGAATTTTAGATATAAATATACCATATAAGCCGAGCGTAAGTCAGTGTGATATACAAATAATTTTATACTTTTTGATATCCGAACGGTGGAAATAATATTTCCATTTTTCCATTACGTAACTCAATTGAATTGGTTTTTGCTAAAAGCGCTTCGATGATTGAATGATATTCCCTAAAACTGAATGTTTACATATAAAATGTTTTCACACAATGCGTTTATCATTTTTTATTTTTACTTTTAAAACAATGCATAAGTAAGATGTTAGTATTACGCAAAAATAATGAAACAGTACAGTAGTAAATTTAATTTTATTCAGTTTTTTTAAATCAATAGTTTATATAAATTATGAGATAATTTAATATCCACACAGATAGGGTGCGCGTTTTAAAGCTGGCGGTTGCCGGATTTGTAAAAATAGTAAGATCCCAGACTGTATGCATAATTATTGTTTGGTCAATTATCTATTTAAACGAATCTTCATATTACGGATATTCATTTAATACATTTTAGGGTAGATACCTTTACACCGTATAGATCCATATGTTCCACTTTAGAGTCGTAGATAGTAAGGATATATACATCAATAGACAATACTCATTTTTTGCCCTTATAATTATATGTCTAATTAATAGAAATTCGACCAAGTGGCATCTAAAATAATAAATACATTGAATAATATTATTATAATAACGAACACAATACATCTTTGTTATCTGTTACGTATGGTATTGATCGACCTTCTACGACAGTGCCATTAAACTGTCTCAAATAGTATACTAGCCTGGTGTAAATTTTTCGATACAATCAATGTTAGGTAACTGCATTAGATGCCATAAATGATACATTAAATACACTTTCACATCATTATGATTTTTTTTCAATTGTTAGTCAAGATTACTTACTACGAGCCAACCATGCAACCCATCAGTCATCTACAATCCATAGTTAAATATAAATTCAAAACATTTTGATTTATATACAGTATCAGATCTCTAACTGCATTTTTAATATCGAGCGATTTCTAAATACGTATTCTTGATAATATACAATTTAAGTTCAAAGCCCAAATACATTTATTAGCCACCCACACCATCTTCACTCCAAGATTCAATCGAGAATGTCCCAGAGCTCTGTAGAACTCAATTATATTAACATTATACATACATATTATAAAAATCAAATAAGTCAAGATTGTATGTGATAATATTACTATGCTCGCTATATGACGCCCCCATTTTTTAAAAAAGCAATATAATTCATATGTATCAAACATCGATGCGTCGATAAATGTAACGTCTACCAAAATTTTAATTTTGTGTAAAATATTAAATTTAGTATTATAAGTCAAAGTGAGGTTTTTATCTACTTCAAAATCAAATCAACCACTCTTCACAATTTTTCTGCAAAAAATCTTGTTACAAGCAGGAAATATACGAGCATAATACGTGAAAGATAAACACGTAAAATTGTCATGAAAAAGAGAAATTAAATAGTCGTTCAAATTTGTTCATAAATAGTTCACTTTAAATTCATGTTATCTTAGATGGTGCTTTGAAAAAATATCGTGATCATCTCAGTGGATATTTGTAGCTGCAGAAATCGTGACAAAGGATGACAGGTATTGTTATAATATAATGGTCGATCTATATTACTTCACATGTCAGTAGCAAACAATTACTATCGATATGTGATTGGCAATCGAGTTAAGCACTCATAGCAAAACCATGCTTTGCACTTCGGGTAAAAATAATAACGGAAATATACCGGATGTCTGTTATATTGTATTATTTTGACTTCGTATACAATCGTACAATAATTTACTTTTCTGACGCAATATATGTTATTTCGTTAGTAATAATTTAGACGTATTTAAAAATAAAATACGCGTAAAATTTATTGGTAAGTTAAAAGATTTTTTAACATGTCTACACCAAAAATCGACCACACGAATCCTGATGATGTGGAAGACTTTTTAAAACATATTTTTTTCTAAGTATTAATTCATATCCTCTCACAAAGTTCATTGGCCATCTACTCTTCTATCTTTTTTATTATTTTTTTAAACTGTTATTTTTAGTCGTTTCCTGAAATCCCTTGGATATCAGAGAGACCTGATTAAGTATGACTTACTCATTTTTTTAGTTAGTAAATCAAAAAAAAACCTGCAAAAAAATGCGTCATTATTTTCATTTGAGGCTTTACTGACGTTTCCACGATTTGACGAAATAATTAGATGGTTTTTCGTTTATTAAATTTTCGCGCATTTGGCTGGATAGATCTTATAATACTTTCTTATTTCATTACCTTAATAATTCGAATTTGTTGCGTAAATTTCTGATAACCATGAAAAACAAACATTAGTTTCCCCAAACGTTTAAAAAATAGCCCTCACTATCATGTAATACACAAATACTTCAGATACCAATTTGTCAATACGAAATTGATCCATCACCCACGTTTTTCTGTCGCTTCATTTCTTGATGACAGATTAAAAAAAAATCGACACAATTCCTTAGAACCTCATTTCTTTCTTAACGATATAAGTATAATAAAAAAACACATGACAGTGTATCAAATTTATTAAAAGAAATATTGTTTTGGATGAGAATCTAAATTATTTTGTATTTTCTTTGCATTTAATTAATCGTTATATCATATCTATGTTATTATTTTTCAATTTGTTTGACCATGCTCTATTCTAAAATATCATAACTATACAAACAACTTTTACTGGAAAATAATAACACCGCCAGACTTACAAAAGTTTTCTTTTACTTCTTACAAGTATGTATGGATTTAAAATAGCTATAAATTGTATATAAATATATTTTTTCAACATCGAAAAAATATTTCATCGTGTTCATTAATAAGGCTTAATATACGTAACTAGATTGATCTATAATTGCAAATTAAATATTTATAGTCTAACGCCACTGAAAGATGACTTAAGATGTAGTTTCTTCTCCTATTTCAAAGTAAACCTGTGTGGTATAGAATTACGTTCATGACTTCCGTGTTAATGAGATAAGTACATATATACCAAGAAACTTCCGGTCAAAACCTTCAAACTTTATATATGGGTAAGTCTAACTTATTTTAAGGATGATTCAAAAAGACACGTTAATAATTCATACGTATATTGTCTCCCCGGTTGACGTAATCGGTAGCATACGCGCCTAGCAATCCAAGGAAAGCGGGTTTGTTTCTCCATCTGCCAGATTTTTTAAATCTAAAAATGCAGCACCGGTTGACCATTGTGTGGAGCAATTGTTAGACTCACAATCCTCGTGTTTAATAATCTGTCAAGATGATTTCACATTTTGGAGATCCGTATACTCCACTTTCGGAGTGGATATCTTTACACTGTGTAGATCCATAAGTTTCACTTTGGGAGCTTGGGGGCACTTAAACACTCATAATTTTGATTAATTTATTTATTTATTTAGGTTTATTTTAAACAAAATAGATAACTTATCTTTGGTACATCTTTGACCCGTCGTCAATTTTTCTGTGACCTCCAAATATTTTTCAGAATTCTTTAAGAATCACTGATCCATATGAAAATTCAAATATATATGACATGTTTTTTAAACATTTGATAATATTATCTAAAAATGGTAGCGTACTGCTTACCCCAAGAGGGTTGGAGTCGTTAAAAAAACGCACCTCTATAATGTGAAATTCTTAAAAATAAATGTTCTTTTTCCGCGGCAAACACCTGACACTAAAAATATATTATTTACATAAGTAATCTAAAAATAACACATTATTGATTTTCAATGCTTGTCATGCAAGAAGTTAAGTGAAATCAGATTAAAAATACTATTATTTAAGATTTTAAAATAAGGCAAGTATATAGATGAAATAATAGTAAAAATTTAATTGCAAAAATTTTATTCCACATTCCACATCGGTGTTGCTATGTAGAAACATTTTTCATTACTATTTCTGTCTAAGGATATTTTATTTCACACAATTCAAACTACCTTGTATTATATTTTTGAGTTATAATAAACATAACGTGTAACGAATATATTTTGCAAACGGAAAGCAAAGTTTTTTGGAATGAACTTCATAACACAAAAGGCACACCACATTACTATTTATTTTTCCGTACCGTAACAAGCCATATTTATTTAGGAAGAACATAATATTTGTCATTACATGCAATACTTATAAACTCAAATACGTCGGTATATACACATTTATTTATTTAGTACCTTCTGTCAATTAATCAAACCGTATTTTGATGTTACAGTTCAAAGCTTATAAGCTCACTTGTATATTTTTTAAGCTTTTCTCTTAAAGTTTATATGCAATTTATTTTAATTGATTTTGTTTACATATTCTACGGCGGATTTAAATGTGTACTTTTACAGCATTATGTTACAACTATTATTTTACGTCAAAATAATTATCGTATTGTATTAATCTCGCATATCTCTGAATTGACTCCGAACAGTTGTTGAAATAATCTATTGTTTGTCGAATTCAAGTAAAGTGTCTACCCCATGACTCGTAACTGTAGTGTGTATTTGAAAGCTATTGTGAAACGAATCCTTCTTATGCTATTAATGTAGTAAGTCATAATGATAACTTTGTCGGTTTTGCAGTATCAACAATGAAGCTAAGGTAGTCGTTGCATACATATGAAAGACACTGACGTTGGATAGCGGGAGTTGAAATAGATTTCTGTAAGACGCTTTTAACTATGGCATGATTTCATTGAAATTAATATACATACACTTATTTTACGATATGAAATTATTTTCCAACTTATTATTGGATGCTTTCGTATTTTAAATTGCTTACTTTATTTTTACCAAAAATGGTTTTATGTCGTTTTTACTCTCCACTCTAATCGTGTAATACATAGGCATCCAAAACGTGAGTTAACTTTATAACATATTTTCTCCCAGATTGCAGTATATGGATCTACGCAGTGTGAAGATATCCACTCTAAAAATGAAGTATATGGATTTCCGCAATGGGAAAACGTCTTGACAGATTATTGTTTACGAGAACTATTTGTCTGACGATTGTTCAACCTAATAGGCGTCTAGTCTTGCATATTTGGATTGTAATGTCCGACGGATGGGGAATCGAACCCGCATTCCTCGGATTGCTAGGCGCGCACGCTTACAAACACGCTACCAGAAAGACATTTTTTTTTTTACCATGTTCGTTCCCAAATTGAGTCCCAAATCTTCAGTGTAAAGATATCCACACCGAAAGAGGAGTATATGGATCTCCGCAATGTAGAAGACGTCTTGACAGATTATTTATCACGAGAACTATTTGTCAGGGGAAACAAGACAACGTGAATACTCAATAAAAATACTTTTTTACGAAAATCTATTACTAAGCAATTGTTAAACTTTTACTCATTCAACCATCATCAAGAGTTTTAATCCTGGATGGCAATTTTTTAAAATCAATTCATATGCATATTTTTTAAGTAAGTTTTGAATCAAAGAAGCTTAAAAAATATGCTATAACAAATGTTGTATTTTATTTCAAAGTATTCAATTATGATCAATGTATAAAACTTGCTTCATTGTCCGGCTTTCCTTAGGATAGTTTCAAACCAATTATTTATTTAAATTATTAATATGTATCCCATTTATATAAGTTCATTTTAATACTTGGTAAATTTATGTACTGCATAGAATATTTATAGTATATTGCTGATAATCAGTGACGTTGTGAAAAGTTTAAAGTAAAACAATTAAATCGGAAATGATATGTGAAAATTTCACGTCACAAATGTTCACCGCTCGAGAGGACAAATAGATTCACGCATATATTCTCTATTTAATGATATACATGTTATATGCCAGCATTTGATAAAACATCAAATCAATCAAAGATTTAGACATAATCACGAAAATTTCTGGGGTAACGTGACCCTGACAACTAGATCGCTGCTCGCCGTGACAATTCGTGTCCAGTGTGATGTCCCTTTAGCATTTGACTCCATTAAACCTAACGTATATTTATGGTTAAAAAGATCACTTCATATGACTTGGAAATGTAATAGCCTAAGTATTTTGTACTACTGTACAATGAGAATTGATTGGTTTTGTTAGATATCTGACTAACAATTTAACATTGTCTGATTATATCGTTAATTATTAAGTTCTAAAAACTTCTACATTTTTCCATAATTTTAAAAAGTCAATCAAAAATGCAAATTATTTAATTGATGGCTCATTTCAGTTTAATCTTACACTTTTTGTCGTATACCTTGTCGTTAACAACTAATATAAGCTATATTCAAATAAAATTTATAGTACTTTATTAGTTTATACAGTCAAAATTCGTATCAGTTATATCGTATTAATAAAACTGACCATCCTACAAAGTTATTTATAAAACAAAGTAAAAACATAAAAAAGCTTACAATAGCACTAGTTCGGAAGCGCTTTAAATTGACACCTAATACACGCCGACAGAACTTCAAAGCACTTTTATGCTAACGTGCCCAGTATTTCACTCATAAACGATAGTATATATACTTTTTAGCTCTTGTGTTGTCGAAAAATAAAAAAAATCTACGAGAGACGAGCTATACGAAAACATACGTTATTCAAAACCAAACAACCTACACGGAAACAATAATTAAAGCGATTTCGACATCGGCTAACACTCATTCGAATTTTCTCTTACGCTGCTTCAAATTAATGCGACTAGGGTCCATCACAATGGCTGTGTCAATTTTATATGCTACATTACATATTTAATTGAATTGAATTAGTTTAAAGAGACCTTTTTATTATATGTACATGAATAATGAAAAATGAACTGCTTTAATTACTCACATAAATTTTTACATTTAGACATTTAATAAACACATAATAATAAAAGCTTACAAAGTAGTCAAAAATATTAAATTATAATTCATTATTTAAAACTATTTTGGAGCAAATTATGAAATACATGGAATTTAATAAAGTAAGAATAGAATGCTTAGTAATTATTTTGCACATCATTTGTACATCAATATGTACACAACCAAAATACATAAGATTCGTTTTTATTCATATTAAATTAGGTATTGAGTAAGGTAGATGTTTTATGCTTTACTGAAAGTATTTAGTTAGTATTAAGTGTAAGTATTTAGTAATAATTTTATCTTCATTAAAAAAAGACGAAAAAATACAAATAAATAATGAACCTCTACCGTTGAATTTGTTTGTAAAACTAAAAAAAAAGTTTATGGAAATTATAAAGCTTTAAAAACACTTAAAATTCTGATAAACTTTCTCTTGCGAAATTATCCAGTTTTTGTAAGTTGATACAGATATTTATATCCCTTACATATTATTCTGACTTCTGAATCTACTAGGCCATATTTCTTATAAATAATATTAATTTGTACTCGAGCTTAATTTTATTTATTTATTTTATACATATTGTGACATTACAAATTATAAGTTTAAAACATTAAAAAAACGATATATATGCGTTTATAACTAAAACATCAAAAACATATTGAAATATACAAAAGAGTAAAGAAAGAATTAAAAATAAATATGCAAATAATATATGCCGAAGGAAGAAAAGAGTGTTTATCAAATAACTAAAACAGACTCTATTCTAATAATGTATATAATAGCATCCATCTAAACTCAATCTCACCTAGGTGGAACATATAAATATCCGAGGCAATCTCGTTAAGCATCGCCATAGCTCTCCGCATTGGCATGACTACTAACAGGATAGTCCTGCATTTAGTAATGAAAAACAACTGATTTTTTCGATTTTTTTATGTAGTTTTGAGGGAAGTACATACCAATATTAGACAGAGCGGCAGAGTTATCAATGAGACCACGTATAAGTCGAAAAAAATACGTCGCCAAATACATATTCTTTCTCAGTTTTACGCTACAATAATAAAGCATGCCCAAAATGAAAGCAGTTGGATAAAGCCATGGATAG
>JAGVSQ010015500.1:0-10122 GCA_022683975.1 Rhyacophila evoluta
ATATGGATCTCCACAATGTGAAGACGTCTTGACAGATTATTTTTCACGAGAATCGGTTACAGCAATGTATTGGCTCATAATGGCATTATATCTCAGGTTTGTTTAATTTTGCTGATGGAGATGAAATTTTCTATAGCATATTTCTTACAACTTTAAAAGCAGTAAAACCTCAAATTGCAGCATTGCTAACTCTTACTTAGTGAAACTTAAAATAAAGAGGTTGTTCGACATAGTGTCATTGAGTATAGTCGTCAAGAGTTGTATATAGCAGACTCCAACTCTTATCCAGAATTCAAAGAAAAAGTCACTAACCACAGTAGGTCTATAAGCATGTAATTTATACAAGAAGATACAAATAGTTTCCTCTATGAAAAGACAATTTTCAGTAATCACTAAAAAAAGGTGAGAGAAAGATACATTTCTGTCATTTTTATTTTCTTATATCTCTAATTTGATTTGATATTCTCTCGTATTTTTTATTAACTGGTAATTATTTTTGTCATGTATACTTATTTTATTGTTGTTTTTGTTTATAAATTTACTAGTGTATCACTTCTATGTATTCTTTATGTGTATTTTACATTAAAATTATTGTTTCAAAGGTGAAATAAACAGTCATACATAATGACAAAGAGCTGCATCTGTACGCGGAGCATGTTCAATTGAAAGCTTCTTTTTTTGACTTTGTTGAATTCAAACATGAATTTCACACTATCGAGACTCATCTCGAGACTGCTTAGTTGTCAATCAATCGCTCAACTCATTGAGTATCTAATGTTGCATTTTTAATTGCCTTTTTATGCAGCAAAATGTTTAAATCTACATCCTCTGGTATGAGAGCGCACTAACTTAGTCACTCAGGTAATCAAAATATGCATTACTTATCAATTAATTAAAAAATATAATTTCAGTTATTCAAAAATGAGACATCTTTTTCTGGCTTGATGGTATCAAATTCTCGCTTATCAAATAAATCACAATCATCCGATAAAGAAATATTCGATTTTGAAAATTGATATCCTTTGATAATGTAATAAAATTATTGTAAGACCTCTGCGAATGGCGATTGGACAGATTGAAGTTAGCATAGAAAGAAAGAAAGTAAGTAATGTATAGGTGTGTCATTACATACTAAATGTTTTTATTCTTATTGTAAAAAAACATCTAGGATATTTACTTGTTTACGGGGATCATAATTTTATTATGGACTGTTATAAAAACTGAGGATTCTATGAAGGTTTCATGTCATATTGTATTAAATTCATAAGCATGTATTATAGCTATCGTTTTTTAATATAAGTATACCACTAATGTATAGGTTAATTTTCTACTTATATTATTTTGTGAAAAATTTCGAAACTTTCTTTTCTATATAATATTTATTGTGAGATTTTCTGCTGATTTTATAATTTTAATTTGTCAACCTTTTCACTGTATTGTATATTTTTTTTTATTTCTGCATTAAATTTGTTATTTACGAATCAGCTGTTTTTATTATAACACCATCATATGCCTACGTAACATCAATTTATATAGACTTCTCCAAGAATTATCCTAAGACCAGACTGACACTTTTTTATTATCCTTGTTTTGAGGCATGTATTGCATATGAATTCCCACAGGGTAAAAATTGATGACTGATTATTTTTCATTATGACAGATTATTTGTCTACTGCTAAACTTATTTGGCATCTGTATCCTGCCCTTAAATATACGTATCTTCTTGTGACTGATGTATACACTTCGAATTCTACAGCTGCATAAGAGTTTTTAAGTTTTTAAGAATTCATATATGCAGAACTGGACGCTCAATATGTTGAGCGATTGGCTGGAACCTTTTCCTCAGAAAAACAAGATGTCTTCACAAATGCATATGCTTCACATTTGAAACAGAATTTCAAGGATTCAAGCTCTCGACTTCTGAAGTTGATGTTCATTTTTGTGAGTGTTTAAAACTAACGTGTGATGAGATAATTGTAATAATTTTTTTTCATGAAATAATTAAAAATCAATAGATATTATAATTTTCTTAGGATTTATTCCATAAAGATAGTTTATATACAAAGGCCAATAAAGATTTCACACAATTTTATAACAAAGGGATTAATTTAGCACTTGCATAAGTCAAAAATTCACTCTTATATGCAGGTATAATCTAATATAGTGGGATTCAGTTAGTTCATATAAACCATCACATAGAATTTGTTGAGTTACCTCGAAAGGATTTATATTAAATTTAAACTTATAACTGACATATCTAGTCTTACTTTCGAAATCAATGGATTTGCATTCTAGTTCCAAAAAACAATGTCACTAAATTTTGAAGATTGTGTGTTGAAAAACATAAAGTTTTTTTTTATACATTAATCATACAATATAAGTTAAGAACATTATAAATTAACTTCTAATATTTTTTGGATATGAAAAGGCAATAAAATTAAAAAAAAATATACATAAATCGATAAAATATCACATATTTCAAATTGGGGATAGTTGCACACCTTCGTCAAATTCATGTTAACGTATTTTTTTCATAACATAATAATACAATAAAAAACATCCTATGGAGGGTCGTGCGGTAAATTTTCCATGTAGATGCAAGTATTTCAAATGTCGTCTCTCATTTTTTTCCTTCGATGATGATTGAAAAAAAACTACACAAAATACACGAAAACTATTTTTATTTTGAAAATATAAACTTCTTCAAATGATATTTGCCATCAAATTAAACAATTTACTGCAACTTTACTCTGAATTTACCTCAATTTAACTTTAATTTTACCAGATTCGTTAATTAGAGTTATGTAGTTTAGAGTAATAGACAACGTTCTAACTACGTTTAGTTTGAGTTATTTGACTTTTTTTGATTTCGCTGCTTATGCCGCCCTCTTACAATATCGCCTGATGCGGCCACCTAACACGACACGGCTCTGACTCTATATCCAAAATATTTTTGAATTCCCACTAAGGATGATACCTACCTACCTATCTAATATTATTTTATTATATATATATCCATTTTAAATACGATCGATGAGTCGAATATACTGTGCTGGTTATAATATTTATGGAACGATAGTAAGTTTATTCTACTGTGGCACAAATGCTGCAGGACGATTGACACCAGGGAAAGGAGAGCGGCCTCTAAAAAATATTTGAGTGTTAGTGGGAAACAAGTAAGTCACAACATAATCTCTTATAATATTCCATAGACAAATTAGAAGCATACTCATTGTTCAGACGGCTGTTCATTAGTGCCCAACTTAAAAATGTACCAGCTTCTCTTTTGCGCATTTCCTCGTCCAGATTTTCTTTTCCCAACATATAATCTAAAAACATACAACTAAGATAATTAAATTGAATAGAGAGATGAGCAACACTTTTAACGAGCACTTAATTAAATACTATTGCAGAAGTTTTTCTAGGGGAAAATTTGTATATATTTACTTCGCAAACATAATATTTAATATTGTCGCATATCAATCAAATACGATGTAACCAAAGCTTGAATGAAAAACCTTTTCGTATCGTAACACATATTTTAGTTGGCTATAAGTAGGTACATAATGCAATTTAACCATATTGCTTTCACACATTAAGAGTATTCAAAAGGTATAAAATAAATGAGAGATATTAATTTATGAACACATTTCCATTCTTGTTCTATACAATATCAATAATCGAGCCGGGCCGAATCGAACGTTTGAGTAATCAACATTCTTGCGTAACAAATTGGTACCATTTTCGTGTTTTTCACTCGAGTTTTTGAATATGCTGGGTACCCGTATCGATTTTAAGCACGTAAAACATATTGACGCTAAACATTTTAGATCAAACTTACTTTAAAATTTACGTTATCCGTACTTGTCTCTAAGATATCGTCCCACAGATTATTTGTTATCGATTTAATGATACTATAAAATGTTTAAAATACCGTTTGCTTTTACGTCATTCAGGTGAAGATTTGTATGAAATAACATTCCCGTGTGAATGTATGATTTCAATGTTCGTTGTTAGCCATTGGCCATCTACTGCTACATACACGGAACAAACACGTGATTTGAAATAACTACAAAAGAAGATTTAATTTGTGCCTTTTCTATGAGTAATAAGCGTAAACAATATTTCACCGGTAACTTTAAATTTTCGTATTTTTGACGATTTTGAATACACAGTAAGACAAATTAAAAAAATCTTACTCTTAAACTGATTTATAGTTCTTTTTCCAAGATCTGATGCACTTTGACCACCTCTCAAAGATCTACTCCCCGATGCTGGTGTTCGGTAGAAATCTGTAAAAATAATACGACATTTACACTTTATATAAAAGGAGATACATATCCATTTGTATTCTAACTGTCCATAGTGAGAAACGAGATACAAAATTAAGTATGCAAGGAGCTGCTTCTATGGATAGTACACGCACTGTAAAAATGTACCCTACCACCACGACTTATAAAGTATCTATTGGACAGATATTTGGCGGAGTTGCTTTGGCTTCAAACTGTGACACTGTGAGCTAAATATAATAAATTTATCAAAATCCATGTTTTTCGATGGGTTGAATACAGTCTGAAAGAATGTTACACTTTCAATAAGGCTAACGATTGTTGTCCTAGTGAAAACATATAAAATTACTAAGACCTCAGTTTCGGTGGCTGAATGGAATGGAAAGAAATCTATCAGTTCTTAGTGTCAGCAATTCGTGCAATATCTTATATCATTACGATTATGGAAATACATATTACAGTATATGTACTAACACACTCTAATGAAATGTCACGTGTACATAGATGTTTTGATTTGAAATTAATTTTAAAGGAAAATCGAAAGTAAATAAAGCAGGTGTAACTAAAGAATTATTCGATACAATTTTTATGTATGAAAATTAGTTTTTCGTTGTAGTATCTAATTAGTAAAACAAATTAATTGAGGCGTTTTGTATTTAATATAAATATCATATATAATATATAGCATAAAATATATTTGTGTTAGTGCTATGAAAATAGCACACATATATGCAGACTATTTCAAAATTTAAATGCATACGACAAAAAATACTAAGGTATGAAAGATAAGAGTCACGTGGAATTCCACTTTCATAACATGAGCAATTATTTTTATGAAAATACAGTTACTCCATCTATTGCATATTGAATTTGTGTCCTAAAATCTAACCATCTTGGTTTTGTAACGACTTCAAGATACAAAACTGTAACCGTGGCTCATAGCAATTAGGCCACATCAGATTCGACTTGGATTATTTATCATTTAAATCGTAAACAAAATAAATAAAATAATACGCTGTAAATTATATTTACTCACACGAAACCTTGGAATTCCTCGGATCCTCAACCAACTCGATCATGTCATCTTCCTCCTCCCCTTTTCCGCGAAGTAGGTCTGCAAAATACAAAATAAATGTTTGCTAGAAACGCTTTTGTTGGTGAAAAATTGATAATGAAACGGAACGTAAATTTGTAGTAGAAGATAAATATAATTTTAGTCAAAAGAATGAGTCAAAAAATGATCTGATAATTAAAAGGCATGTTGTACAGATCGCTTACGAGATCAGTTATTATGCATAGCATGAGAATCTAACCCATTGCCAACCCCACGCGAAAAGAAAATGTTTATATTTTACCAGATTGTGTTATACGATATAATAGGCGGATCTATCGAAAACGTACTGTTAGGGTGGAGATAAAGATACCATATAATGCCTTCATGGCGAAAGCTGATATAAACGAAATATTAACGACACGAAAGTAAATAGCCAGACTCGTATAATATCGAAGAAAATTTACAAGCAGAGCGATGATAGAAAAACTGGAAGAATCGTTGGAAAATGTTGTGCAGAATGGACTCCAAACAAATGTATTACATCTTCATATGGCGTTGAAAGAGATATGGGATTTTTTCCCATTAGAAATTGGAGAAACAAAGTCCAAATTAGATAGAAATGTAAGAGTTCATCCCATGCTGCAGAAGTGTAGATAGAGCCATATTTAGGATCGTGCGGTAAATTTTCTCAATGTGATGCAAGTCTTCGAAATCTTTTCCCTAAAATGTTTTTTATAACATTCACTTTGTATTTGGATTTCGCTACTTATGCCGCCCCCTTACGGTGGCGCCTGATGCGGCCGCCTATCTGTGTCATAGCCATCTTGATAATGGCCGAACAGGAGGCAGAAGAAGACACTATTCATTTACCTTTATAAATATTAAAGCCATCTTTGTTGGTGGCGAATATTTTTTCAGGCAGCCCGATTAGAACGAAGCCAATAAAAAGAGCGGATAGTGTTAAAAATTTATTGGCCATTTTATATACTTCAAACTAACTTTTTATAAACTGTGATGAATATTTAAATGCGCTGTTGACTGTCGTCTTACATGACCCGTTGACGATAGAAGATTACGGAGGGCTATTCCTATTTATATGCAAATATTATTCAAAATGTAAACTAGTGTGCGACAGCTTTTAAGTTTGCGTAATTTCAAGAAGCTTTCGAAGGGTTGCAACCAAATAATAATGAAAGCTATTTTAAGCTCGTTAACCTACTCAGCAGATATTTAGATAAAAATCACTGAGAATACTGTTGATAAGTTAAATATGTACTCATTTATATTTATCGAACACACTTAATTCATTTGTATATTTCTACTAGGTAAATTCACAAAACGTTGCATCGTTTGATCATTGCTTATTTTGTATGTAGAATTAATTATGTTCTAATGCACTGCCGTAACTACATATTCAGCACCCTGGAGCAAGTAAAATTGCTGTACCACCGTGTTTTTGACAAACATTGTTTTTGATTGAGGAAAGATGCCGCGTCCTTAACAAAATCAATGTTTTTGGTTTTCTTTTTTAGATCTCGCGTAGTAATATTATGTTTTGCCTTCATTCTTTTCCTTGCGCCCCGTCCCCATGATTTGTGCGGCTGAAGTAACATCTCCAACCGCTTCACGGTAGCTATGCCACTGGTTCAGCGGCATGAGGAACATTCCAATATTGTATAAATATGTACCTTGGTTGCCAGGCAACCGCTTAACCTATTGGGTATTCATGTTCTACATTTAAGCAGGACGTGTTAAAAATACGTTTGTTATAAAGTAGTAACACGACTTGAATTCATATTCTCCGGTATCGAATGATCTACAAGTGCACCCGACTCTATCTTAAAGTACAAATACATCCATTTCTGAAGTGGACATCTTCACATTGTTGAGATCCATATGCTCCACTTTCAGAGCGAACGTGGCAAGAACTCATTTATATTCAATTTAATAAAGTACGTATTATATCTTTGTAATCTAATAATAATTAAGACTAGTTTGATCATATTGTAATAGTCGGTGGAAACTGTCAAATCCAGGTTAATCCTACTGGCTTTGAACGTTTTTAAATAATATTAAGATATTAGCATATTCAATAATATTGTGTTTATATTGATAATATAATGAAACTTACGAACAATATAGCTGTTCTCACGTTTACGTGCGTGTTACTATTAATTTGAATAGCAGTTATATGTATTTAGCTAAAAGAAAACACTTTCCTTTAAATGGTTAATATCGGTAATTTGACCATAATTTTATCATACTTCTATGGTTAAATACCAATTCTGATATTTTTCAACTGAGTCATATACTGTGTTGTCGTCTTTACAAAAATTGATAGTGGGCACAGAGTTAATACATATTATTTATAGTTTTATCAATGTCATTAAGGGCGGTTGCATATCAGTTATGAAAAGTTTAATTGAAATAAATATCTAGTGGAATTGAAATCATGTTAGAAAAATATTTATAGATAAAAATCGGTGCCAACCCTTGATGTCGCTCATTTTTTATACAGTCTTATACAACATTGTTCAGGGGCGTAAAAACCTTTTCCCCTTAGGTGGCCAAGACCAGATGATTTTAAATAAGATGACAAGATTTTTGACAGACTTTATATTATATATTTATAAAGGCACCTTTGACTAATACTGGATATGAATCAGCAATAATTTTTGATAGATTTAGTGTGGAACTCTTGCTTTCTTTTTTAGAAAAGAATCATTGATTACTACATTGTATGTGTTTGATAGTATTTTTTAACTGTTATCAAGCTACTATATTGTTGGACTACAACAGTAGAATTAGCATTCCAGGAGATGTTATAAATTACTTTTGAAATTATTAAATATTGTTGGTTAGGTTAGATGAATAAAAACCTTAATGCAAATACCAGTTCGCATAGAATAGCCGGAAAATATTAAATCTATAGGCGTTTCAAAATAAGCTGACGTTTTACATTTCTCGCTATTTTTGTCCATAAAATTTCCATTATTTTTAACATGTATTGTTTATAATGTCTACGCGTTGTTCAATTGTGTATGTTTGATTTATTTAGCCTCAATGCTTAATAATGACAACAAACAAATATGTTTACTGTGATATTGTCGCAAAACTGCCAGTTGATTTTGATATTATATCATCATTCGAAAATCATATTTTTTTTACACTGGCAAGTTAGACAATTATGGCGCCCCTAATTGTTTCAAAATATCGCAGGTTTAAGTTTCCTTAGTATGTACATTTACTACCTTTTTGTTTACGGCCCGCCCTTGTATAACTGAATATAACCGAGAAAAATATAATATAAAATGAAGGCATTGCGTAACTTTTCTCGAAACGGATGCATCTGACAGTTTAGGTTACCTCGCAAATATGACATTTTGTTAAATACGTTGCTAATACCCCGCTGCGTTTTTCTATTATGACAAAAACAATGATTTATTTACAGCGAGTCCGCGACTTTCGCACATGAATCGCTTTAGAAGTGTAAGAAGATACATACAATAAAACGTAGAATAATATAGACTTCAAAAATGTATATTAAAATTGATAATTTCAATAATATATTATGTAAAATATTGTGTATATTTATGTAGCGTCATTACGAGAGTTAATAAAGTGTAATACAAAATATTACTCAGATATTTTGCATAGATTTTTAAGAGACAGCTGAATACCACCCATCTCTTTCTTTAATGATTGATTGATCTTTTTTAAAAAATCACATTTGCGATAATATGCATGCACAATTTCCATCCGTGATATTATTTTTTATGATGAATAAAGGCTTTATTTATATTCTTGGTTGTCAACGCAATGTTCACTGGCGTCATTATACGCATTTGATTCGAAGAATGCATTTCGTGATCAGTTTGTAAAATAATTTAATACGGATTCCGATAGCTATACTACGTATGAACAAGTAATAGATATGCAAACGTTACAAGTAACGAAATATGCACCTACAAATTCAGTTCTCATAATATTAATAAATTGCGACGCAAGTCACTCGCTCCAAGGCCGATTACAAATATTGTTACATTTTTTAATGGTTTCGATTTATATAGCTAATGCATTAAGCTGTAACTAACTCTTATTTTCGAAATATCTTCTTAATCAAGAGATTAAAACCCTAAGAAATGGCTAATCGCTAATAAAGAAGAATAAATAATGTCAACTATGAAATGAGGTCTCTATAATCATAATTCACCAATGCTTGTTTTTAGCAAACCAATAAAAAATGTTTTTGCGTTACAGTCGCACGTAAACACTTTGATTATAGTTGTATTAAATGACTAATCGATAAAGAAATTGACCGTGATATATAAAAATGTTATTTTTCGTCAATTTTACAAGTTATCTTCAATTTTAAGTTGGAGATCCTTAGTTTTGATGCGAGCCCGTGGACGGCCCTAGCGCCAATAGAATAATGGTACCGTCCACCATAGGAAACAATGGTTCAATATATTTTCATGAGATTTTTATTTTTCCGAGAATTGTAGGCAAATAAAGCACACGTCTGGTTTGTGAGATTCAAACCCAAAATTAGTGTATTGAAGTATGCACTATTCGTTGAATACAATTGCTGGAGTTTATGAGTTATGATACTAGCAACCTCAAATAGCTACACGATTAACATTGTCGACTTGCACCACCGAATAATTTTCGAATAATATTTCAATTATTCACATTAAACACAGAATAATACAGTCTTAAAATCGAAAAAAATAATCTGTCAAGTCGTCTTCACATTGCGGAGATCGATATACTCCTCTT
>JAGVSQ010015501.1:0-10122 GCA_022683975.1 Rhyacophila evoluta
CATTTCCCGGATTGCTAAGCGCGCACGCTACCAACTACGCTACCGGGGAGACAAATGTAGTTATAGCGAGTCAAAATACAGAACACACAGACAGCATGTTTTCATAATTTACATTTCCATATTTTAAATACTGTTTTTCACAAAATTGTCTGGCGGATTGTAATAAAACTACGGAAAATTGATGATTTCTAAATATTTTGATGATTGGTTGAGAGCGAAAGGAAAGGCTCCCGTAAAAATCTGCCTAGATTATTTTTCACATGGCAAAGACTGAAACAGAAATGATAAAAAATGTGTTCAGTAAAATTTTTTTACGTGTTTAATCTTCAAATTAAGTTATATTGTACTTATAATTTAATTAGGAACAATACAATTTATCGTTCTTAACCTAATCGACTGATTTTTTAAATTTCCATTTCAGACATAAATATTGTAATGTTATTCAAGTATATATTGGATGCCTTCTGTTACTCTTTGTAAGTCAACGAAATAAAAAAGTGAAAATTATTAAACCCCCAGCGCGTTTCGTTTGGTAAATGTCAATGGCCCGAGATTAGAGTAAACGAAATCTATTATTATATTTGATTACACAAACAAAATTTATTTTCAGATGTGTGTAATCATTTTATATGGAAAAATGAAATATTGTGATTTACAATCAGAAGTAACCATATTTTTGTAAATATCATCGACGGCGTAGACTATAAATACAGTAAAATCTCTCGTCATTTTTATCAATTTATCGAATGCCAGAAAATAGTCAATACAAATTCTTAAGTTTAAATATACACAGTTTTTTAAATATTAAATTGACACAGTGAAATGATTTTTAATAAGTTTGATGTTGTATTAATTAGATTAGTTATTGACATGTTTAGTAACGGTGTTGGAGTCCATGTCATTATTTGAAACAGAATAATATAATTTATTACTTTATCATCGTAAAAAATAAATATTCTCACGATTTGAGAATTCTTTTTTATGTTCTTCAAAAGACAGAAGCTAATTTCAAACTGATGTCACAAATTAGAGCGTAATAATCAATTGTCTTCAATCGAGAATTTATATATCCATCCACCAATAAATACAAATTAACGAATTCCTGCTTTGTGAAACAAGGAAATATTTCGTCATTATTGTCAATATTTAAAAAGTTTGATTTTATTTATTTACAATGTAATATATTTTTCATCAACTGTTATTTTTTTTCATTTTTAATTATAAAATATACGACCAATTAAAACCAATCAAAATACTTTTTCTTTCCACAAATTTGTTATTGATTTCGTATATTGAATAATTTTGTGAGACGTTCCTCTCTCTGTATCTCACTGTATACGAAGCAATTATGAAGCATTTGGTTATCCATAGTGTGGACACTTTTTACGATTATTTGTTGTCAGCCGTTAGTATAATCCATTTGGATTCCCGACTTTCGCTGCTGAAACGCATGCGCTTACTAATCGAGCACCAAGGCCGTACCTTCATCAGTACGATAACATGATATAAAACTCAACTCTTCCAATGCACAAAGAGCACACTGAAATGACAGCTAGACTTTTTTATAATTTGGTCGGAACACCACACCACAGATTCGAATTTTTGAGTTAAATATTTAACTAACAATCCGCCCATGTAAAACGATAGTATTTCTAGATAATTCTTCAGACTTTAGAAATCCATATTTGTATATGATTAATTTGTTTATTATGTATTTCCCATCAATTATAGAAAGCTTTCTATTATACGTACCCGTATATCGAAAAAAACGTAGTACAATCATTTACAATTATACATTAACTGTTAGATAGTACACAGTAATTATCATCTAAAAGAAGCTATGACAGATTTGCTTATTTATGACATAATTCCCTATCTTCATACAAGCAGTAAATCCTCATTTTTATTGTTCAACTTGCTTGAAGCTTTCTACCTGGAAGTAATGCGCAATAAGGAAACGCCAGAGTGTAAGGAAGTTATTTCCAAGAAGTGGGACCAATTACCTTGCTTAATTTTATGCAACCTTGTGAGGATTATAAGTGTCTATAACTAAGTATTACTTACTAAACGATTTAAGACCCTATAAATATATACGTTAATCATTTTCGTATTAGGTATAAATTAGGCGGTCATCCAATTAGTACGTATTTTTTTCTTATAGGACTGCAACTATCTTTAGGATGTATTTTCTATATATATACGCATATTGAGGGCTTACCTTCTAATACTCAAATTATCTACGTCCAGTAAAGGACTATTCAATAAGAAAAAAACGTCACAACATAATAATAAATAACCGTCGTCTTTATACCGATGACACGCGATTAGTCGCTGTCCAATAATACGTAAATGATTCTCACATAATTTTCGTCGTGTCTATTCGGATTTTAATGCGAATTAATACATGGCATAAAAATAACACACGTGGTCACAAATGGGTGGTACTGGTTAGAAGGTGACGCTTAATTTCAATACACATTTTACGGTAATATTACTGTAAAGAATGGAAGAAGAAAAAACGCAAAATTTTAAACACTATTGTTACAAATTTTAGCAGCATATGTCACAAGAGCAAGAAAACGGGAAATATGCATACTTATTTTTTACAAGAAATAAGAATTAATTGAAAACGCTAATTCCCGGGAATAGCCCACTAGTACTGGCTTTCTTTTTAAAAAATCCTTCAGTTCGTCCTAATCAAGCGTGGCTCTTTTCCCATTTGACATGCCGAGCATATGAGCCCTTAGACAGTTGAACTTTAGCCTCATTTACATTACCGAATTGCTAGATATAGTCTATTTTCTTTCAAAATTTTATATAAATGTTTTAGCTATTTTCGTTGTTTTATTTTCACTTGTACTGCATTTGACGGCTTGTTTCTTTATAAGTAAACCAAATGAAAGAAAAAACATTTCGTGGATTCGTACGTAAAAGGCCTGACGATTTGTAATATATGTTTTTAGTAGGTTTTCAGTAATATATATGTATATCAGTGTAATCACAAATAATTCGAAGTCTGATAATCTTATACGTCAGACCGTAAGTTTCAGAAGTATGCAAACACATTATATAATTGAGATGCTTCAATTTATAATTTTGATTGCATGTAAGATTAAAAAATCAATCGTATATTGATAATCGTCAGATTTTTTTTACAAAGCAATGATCATATACAATAACATTGAAAATTGGTAATGTGGCAGCTCTCATATTGTTCATGGCGGAGATTTGAACCATACCGATACCGTCCGACTCCTTCAGTAGATAGTTTTCTTCATTATCACCCATCAAATTCTTCGTCACTAATATGAGTTACTGCTATTCGTGAAATGAAGCTTTACTGACAAATATATTATGACAGAGTTGCAGTTGATACATAAAAATATGTATCGAACAGAGTCTATGCAATGATTAATGACGATGGCTGTGGATGTTAATGGTATGCAAAATATTTTGAAAAAAAGTTCAGGGTCTCACGGGCATTATCTCAGGGCGTTGCAACATCCGTTTCTGTACCCAGGCATGCGTGCTTATGCTAAGTAGAAGAACATCTACCTACTCATTATTTTCTTCTTAATTTTGCACACATTTAAATATCAAAAGGGGACAGCACCCTTTGAAGATTTGCCATACTACACAGAGAGATGTGCGCGTATTATTATTGATTGGGGTGTGTTTAACCCCTGCATTATAAAATGCCTTCGTCTTACGTGGTTGCTGACACATTTTCAAAATTTAACAATGAAGAACGTTAAGCAAAATTATATTGAGAAATAATAAATGGGTTCCTTTATTATCATTAGCAGTCTTCAATAATTAATTAATACGTACATATTGTTTTGTTTATATTGTTTTTGATCGCTCGTTTTTTAAATATACATAACTATTAGTCGCATTAATTGCCGACTGGTAAGCGTATGCGCTTAAGTAATAGAATTCGTTGGCTTAAGGCTTGTAGTTATGTAATGAATTTATAAAATTTCCTACCGATAATGAAAATTTAATTTTGATTCGTTGTCTAGAAGTGTTCATAAAACGAGAACAAAAGGATGAAGGAGTTAATTTTATCAGTTATTCGGGATGCATTGAGCGATTGTTTATCATCCAACCCCCGTAAAATAGTTGTCACATTGCGGATATTATAATGCTTTACATTTTGAGTGTGAAACATTAATACAGTTGTTAATACTACGTAAAAATGTTTGAATCTGTAGTCTCTTCGGTTGACATATTTTCAAATTAGTTTGAAATATTTAATATTAACATCTACTATATTAAATAGATACAGTGCATGAAACGTTAAAATTTTTGCGATTGGCTTAGCATTGATCTCAAAATTTGATTTAGTGGGTGACACTTACTTACATAATATACTTTGCCAAAGAATTTTAAGCTTTTGTTTATATAAAAAAAACTGCACACTATTTTCCATTACAAAAACGCACCCTACCGGTAAATTAACAGATTCATCGTCAAATATCTTTTTCCCAAGTAAATAACACTATAAATTACCAGTAAATAAATGCTGAACCTACAAAAAAGAAAAAAATACTCGTTTTTTATATTTTTAAAATTCCTTATCATTGCTAAAGAGTCATTGCATAGATATTAATCGTAATAAAGATAAGAACAATATATGAAATTGAACATTACATAATGTTATTTTACGACATCTTAATAAAAAAAATCATTTTTTTTTAAATTGGAGAGAATTTTCATTTCACACGTAAATCGTGAATAGTCTTTATTTATGAATGTACAGTGGTTAACTATACAAAACTCTCTATTAGGTAATTTAAATCACAATAAGAAGTATATTCATGAAATCCAATTGATCCATATCGACAAAAAGCCTTTATCATGGATCATTGATCATCCCAAAATCGGATCAAAATTTATATATTGAAAGGGGTAACGCGTCGTGTGTAAGTACCTTTGTGTAAAATAGAAAAAAAACCGAGAATAAGGTAGGTACGTCTATTATGTTGAAATATGTGAAATATTTTAAGTTATGCACTATTATATAACGTGAATAATAAATGTTTTGTGGGTAACACAAAAAGATGGCGCACGCCTCTATAATACAAATCGATCTCAGGTTCTTTCTATATTGGCCGTATTTCCTGCGAAAAGCGATTTATTAATAGTTGTGATTTTAGGGTGCGTTTTTGCGTGAGTTTCAAAAATGTAACCCTTTTTTAGCGGCGTGTATGAAAGTACCTTTGACTTTGACAGGTCAATATTAATATAAATATTAAACGTATTCGATTACATTTGACAAGGATTTTTTTTTACGTGGATGTTATGTATTGAGATTGTCAATTTAATTTTAATGAATCTGATAAAATAGCATTAATAATTGGCTGCAGTGATCGATTGTATATGAATGACGATGTACATTTTAGCATTAAAAAAAAACTGAAAAAAACTTCATATCGGTTTTTGCATACTTTTTTCGTAGAGTGAAAATGCTATTCATATAAAAATAACAAGTATTATTTGTATCGTCATTTTCTATTAACATTTGTTATAAATTATTGTAATAACTTCCAAACATATGTATACTTTTGGTTTATATTTAAATTTTAAAAAAATATGAAGATATTTCCAAATCATTGATTCATAACGAAATAAGTTGTCGTTTTTAATTTTTGTTGTTGAAATAATTACACAATTTAAAAATAAACTAACTTCATTATTAATTGTACATACACGGCATTTGAAGCTAGATTCAAAGACGCTAAATGATCGTTGTTATAATTTCTTGTTTTTTTATCAGGAACAGAGATATTATGTGTCACCATTTAGCATTTATAAGGTTACATCAAATCAATCAAGTCATAACTGCCCAAGATACCCTTCAGCAAGTACGCATTTTAGTATTAAATAATTAAATTACAGTGATATTGTTTATCATTAGTGAACCGACGGATGTAAATAGAAAAAGTCAAAAAAAAATACATCCACGTTTAAAAAAATATTAGCAGTAATTCGTGACAGTGCAAAAAGACTGAAGAGACATTCATTATCAAACGAGTCGGTTACAACTAAAATTAATACTATAATAAATAAAAATTGCTGTTATTATAAAAATTATGTAGATGTATTGATCCAAAATATATTTGGAGATTATATCGAGGCCTTCAGCCTGCAACAGATCAATTACGGTTGATTATGACAGATAAATAAAAGTCCCTATGCAATAAATCTGGATATTGTCGTTGATCGTACCTTTGACATAATCTGAATAAAATGAAAATTGTGATTCTCATAACGCTTTTAATTTTGATTCAAAAAGCTTATTACAAGTTTGCAGCAATGAAATATTTGTATGGTCGAACAATTGTTATGTTCTCTTTTATCTCATATACTATGTCGACAGGCAGTATTCATAGTTATATAGATCGTGCCTTCAAGAATGCAACCGGTCGCTCGAATCATCAAAGTGCGACAAATCGTTCCTCACGACGCCCTAACTAGTTAAAATGTGAATAAATCACTATTTTCCAAACTATCTGTGCATTTTTTTCACTTACAAAATAGTTCCACTTCACTTCTTTCTGTAACATTTTGTCACAGTGTAACCTTGGAATGTAATAGTTGATTTACAGTTGACAACGTACGTACGAATTATCAGATCATAATAAATCATGTGTTTACTATATTAAACGTTTTAAAATAGCCGAGGACGTATAAATTAGGATACTGGCCCTAAATATATATAACAAGTAGTATAAACTTTGTCAAAGTTCATCGGATTTCAGTACACACTTGGTATACTATAGATAAATCAGAATTAGAGATTATACAGCAATTATGGCCCTTATGGCCAGTCAAAAAAATGCGCATTTTTAAGCATACGCGATTTATAATAGTATTCAAATCCATCAAAATGTATGATAAAAATCACATTCATTAAAAAATACACATTTATACATATGCGGTATTCATATTTTATAAAACAATTAAGTATAATATAATATACAATGTTTTACACAAATACCTTTATTTGTTTACGGTTTTGAATTTGCAAAATCATCTACAACTCGGCAATAATTATAGTTTTTATCACTTTGCTAGCTAAAAGACTGATAAACTCATTTTGGATAGAAAAACAAATTAAATATATAATTTAATTTAACAAAAAAAACTCGAACAAGAACAAAGCGCCTATGGCCGTGGCTACACTAGCTATAGGCTATTGATGTCTCTGCTACAAAGTGATATCAGTATGTGAAATTATAATCTTGTATAACAATGTCACATCTATGAAATTACGTGATATATAATTATTACAATTAAATTTCTTAAATGATCATTTAAAAATCCAAACACACAGAGCTCGATGCCCATTAGGTTGAACAATTAGCTGGCAACCATTTCTCGGCGAAAAACATAAGTTCACATCTTCATACTGTGTAAATCTCTACATTTAGCTTTTGGAAAGAAATTGGTGAAAAATCGTTGAAATTTAGAATGACTTTAAGAACGATAGTGACTAATAATATAAATGTTACACAAAAAGACAGAGGTATTTATTTTGTTGTAAAATGAAATAGATTTATGGCCGTTGTATTTTTAGGTGAACCAATATTCTTTATTTTTAAATATATAAGAAGATTAACTATTGAATTACATAAATAGACTGATTGTAAATTGTTAGTGTATACATAAACTTTGTTTAGCCGTGCATAATCTAAAAAAAACCATCGGAGTGCGTGCCTCTATGAATGCATACTATATTATTAATAAGTGCACCATATAAATAATGTAATACAATTCTCTTCAGGCCAAATTTGTCTAGTATAGAGTATTCATTTATATCGCAATATACGGCATACTAACGTTTTTATAAAATACAATAAAAACCAAAAATTATACACAATCGTCAAGAAATTTTCATAAAAAGTAAGCCACCATCAATTACGACAATCAAAACATATTAAATAATAAACTACTATATTCACGATAACATAGACAATTACTCAGATTACAACAACCCTTATTTTTATGAACAGCCTATAGCTACAAATAAATGGCCGTGATGAATTTTCGATAGCTTCGTCGTCAAGGCAAAGATAAGTTTTTTAGCCATCTGCGCTGCGAATATGGACCATAATATATGTAATATACTCGTATCTAGCGTATATTAGAGATGATGTCTATGAATCTCCGCAATATGAGAACTTTTGCTCGAGAATTAGTCAGCCAATTGAAAAACTTTTTGGACGTCCAGTTCTGCATTTTTGTATTTAAAAAGTCTTAGCAGAAGTGAGAGTTGGTCAGTAACCTCCAACGCCGATGTGAGCGCTTACCTCTTAGCCATCAAGTGAAACAGAACAAGACAATTCCAATTTCAAATTTTACTAATTATCATTTTATATGTTTTAATTTATCAAATGTTTCTCATCACTGTACAGGTAATCAAAATGCATTTTTCATTAATGCTTCCAAGTCGTGACTTAGAAAAAACTAATTTGCGTCCATCGTTGGACGTCTGTCTGTTGTATGAACATGATAATCTATTTAGTGTACCACTAAATTATAGCATTTTTCATTGGCAAAGGCTAGACGTAAACAAAATACATAATTAATTTTGAGTCGCTAATGATAATTGCAGCAAAGAATTAATTTATTCAAGAAAAGCAATTGAAATTCATATAACAGATTATTTCACACGTATTTTTATGAGAGAACTTAACGTAACTAATCTCCCATACGCGAGGACTAACTTAATAAAATAATTTTGAACGTATAATTTACAATAAATAGTTATTGCCATGTCTGACACCTTCACTGTAATGTTACCCATGAAGATTGTAGGTGGGAGGATTGTAGGAACTGATTAGAGTTTACTAGTACCCTTTAAAAGAATTGTTTTTTTTTTTTTACGGAGAAAAATAAGTTTGTTTCTGAGACCAAGGCTAGGATAGTTTCTAAAGTCGACCAAAAAGGACGAACTTCGGTCAAGAGAAATCCGGTTAACCTATACAGACATGGTTTCTATGATAGATAATTAAAAAAAAAATAGATCAAAAATGCCAAATCAATATTGTTACATTTCTTCGCTGTTACCATGGGTTATTTAAAAAAAAAATAGCCAGTGTCCACTCGAAATGTGAAGCATGTGGACTTCTTCAATATGAAGACTTTAAATTACGACATTTATTATCAGTCAATCGCTCAAGCCATAGCGCATGCGGCCTTTAATTTAAAACCCATATGATCATTGAGGCAACAGAATTAAAATGGTACATGAACGACCGCGTCACGTTAATCACATCACGATGTACCACCGCAAAATGCATTCAGAAACCTATGACGTAGATCAGTGTTTCTCAAACTTTTTTCCCGCAACACCTATTTGCACTAAAATTTTTAAAAGGACCCACGGAGAATGGCTATGTGTAGAAAAACATCCCGGAGTGGGGGGGGGGGTAGTTTAAATTCAGAAAGAGTTAATTTCTTTTTTTTAATTGCATTGAAACCCTCATAATTTTTTTTGATTAATAGCAGATTTATTTTAAGTATCAACAAAAATTAATAACTTAAATTTGGTACATCTTTGATCCGTCATCAATTTTTCTGTGACCATCCCAAATATTTTTCGTGACCCTCACTTTGAGAATCACTGACTTAAGGGATTGTTTAATTACGATAATCACAAATTCAGTACGTATTTTTATGTATGATAAGAACTTATTTTGAACTTGAAAACTGATAAAAAATCAGATAAAAAAGCAAACTTGTTTGAAGAATTAACAGAAGTATAGAAAGAATAGATAAGCAATAACTATACATGGTGAAAATACGTGTTATTAATACTGAAAGCGGTGAGTTTTCAATAGTTTGCCTCATCAAAATAAATATTATTTTGTATCAACGCCACATTTCGCCTAAAGGCAGGTCAATATAAAAATTCTCAAGGCTAAATATTGACACTTTTTTTTTTAAATCTAACACTATCGAACATAACGATCTATTAACAAGTGATTAACTACAAAACGGGTTATGACAAAAATTAATCAAAAATTTTGACACCTTCATCAGATATCCTGTAAGCGACATCAATATTTATCTTTTTTTTTCCAATCAATATTTCTTCCGACCACTTACTGGCGC
>JAGVSQ010015502.1:0-10122 GCA_022683975.1 Rhyacophila evoluta
CCAGTTTTAAATAATTTAGAATTTAAAATCAATTTTCATCAAGCACCATCAGTCGGAAATATTAATTAATAATTTGTATTTCAGTTAATATTGAGATTGTTTAGGCTGATTTTTAATACACTATCATTTTTATTTCTTCACATTATTATATGTGACATGGAAAATTGAATAAATTATTACAATAAACACATAGTAACAATAAATACTTACCGATACTATCACCGCTCCCCAGATGGGTTTTTCCTGGAGGTGTGTTGACTTCATCCCTCTGGAATGTATCGCCCGTGCTGACTGCCGTGTTTCCTCGGGATATTGCCGTAGCCGTGTACTCCTCTTCAGTAAAATTACCAATTGCCGACACTAGGATGAAAGAAGCCGAAAAAAACATTTGAAAAAATTTTGTGATATAATACAGAAGCAAACAAATATTCTGAAATCTTATTTGAAACTGGTTTATTTTTTCGTTGAAAGTTCTTTACCAAATCAATATTTGAGAAGTGTAATTACAAAGTGAACTTTTTAAGTGATTTTAAACAAGTATTTCTTGTATCGAAGAAGCATACACTATGTAAACCATCATTTCTAAAAATATTGAAGGCAACATTAAGCACTGAACAATATTATAAATATTATGTATCGTAATATGATTCTTAATTATTGTAATCGTAACGTTTTGTTTGATGAAAGTCTTATATACAATATTTGAAATTTAATATCAATGAAGAAAATTTCTTGATTTTTTTAATGCTGCATAAATTACAGTTTGAGTTGACGTCCAATGGAATAGAAAATAGGTGTATACATTTAGGCAATATAACCATTAATTTAATTCTTACTACTTGGTAAGTATTTATTTTAACTCTAGAAATATGCCAATAGTTATGAACTTTTATAGTTTTAATAATGTAACTACGAAATAAAAATATTGATCAATATCAACAGAAATAGTTGGTGGGTGTATTTCCATATTGAACTTATACCAGCGTGCCAAAATTTTAAGATTTTTAATAAATTCGTATTAAATCTAATTTAGGCATATACCTATGTGAATCAAAAGAAGTTATGTATTCTCTTTAGAAATGGTTGGTCGAATAAACCAATTGTCAAATATTCAGAAGATGAAAGAGAAGTCTCATTAAATTACATACAAGTAAATACACGGAGGGATTTAAACTATTTTGATAAAGCCATACGATTGATATATTATAGAAGAATAAAATTACAGTACATATTATTGTATAAACCATATAACTGATTGTTGTTTAAATCACGCATCGTGAATATTCGACTAAACAGTTTTGAATGATACCCTTAGATTTTAGAGGTAAAGATAGGAAATATTCAAATCGGCTAAATACAGTCATAGCAAAGAATATCTGTCTTGGAATGACATCTCTTTTGTTTTTTGTATTATTTGACTTTAAACACAAAATAAAATGATACAAATAATTGATCTAGAAGATTTAGCTTAATTTAAATTTAAAACACACATTTTTACTGTACAATTGGGAGCGAGTGTCTTTTAGTATAGTAAATTGTAAGTTAATATAATACTTTTATCATTGCGTGATTTTAAAAAGATAATACGCAAAAAAAACCTTCGACAGTGGCAACATTTTCCAATATTTTATTCCTCAAGACATGTCATAAACTTTTTCAAAAGTCCATCGAACAAATAGTCTTCTCCAACTGTAGAAGAGTCGACTAATGTATTGATGGATGGATAGTATATGTGATGATGGTATCGTTTGTCAATCTTTAACATGCATATATCGACAACAAGAGGAACTTTCGTTCATTCTACTTGTCTTGATACTAACTTCACTTGTCAATTTGACAACGCGTCACTTATACCGTAGAATATAATTAATTATTCTTTGAATAAAGATAATTAAATTCTTACACATTAGAAGTATTCTTACCATATCATATATATATATATATATATATATACTTTGATATAGTACATTTTATTTATATATATATATATGAACTAACCACTAACTAAAAAAAAAATCAAATACTTAAAATATCGGTTAAATAGTTGCGCTTAAAAATTAATAAGAATTGAAAAGAAAATCCAATAATTCAAAAAAATATTATTGATATACCGCTCATGAAAAAGCAATACCTTTTATATTACACAGAAAAACAAACAGATGAAAAAAAAAGACAGAAATCACATTTAATAATTTTTTTATACCATGTTCGCTCCCAATGTGGAGCATATGGATCTACGCAGTGTGAAGATATCCACCCCGAAAGATGAGCATATTGATCTCCGTAATGAGAAGACGTCTTGATAGATTATTGTTCACGAGAATTGTTTGTCAGATAAATACATACATACTCAACCTAATAGGCACCCAGTCCTGCATTTTTGACAAGACAGATAGGGGATCGAAGCCGTGTTTTTCGCATTGAAAAGCGTGCACGCTACCAACTACGTTACCGGGGAGATTATTTTTTTGTACTATTATAATATAACACATTCATTGTTAAAGTGGAAAACATGGATCTACACAGTGTGAAATCATCCACTCTGAAATAGCAGTATGGATTTCTTTGGATATGTTAAGTATTTAAATCTGTTTTTAGTTAATGGTTAGTTCATATATATAATTGAAACGTACCTTATCGCAGTTTTAATATATTTTTGGCTACATTATATCACCGCAAATTAACAAATGACTGACAACAAATAACAAGGGTTAAAAATGAGCAATTGTCCAGCCGAAAATAAACATTTTTCAACGTGAATTATTTGTCAGTCATCAACGCTAATATAAATGTCTTCGTTGCATAACTATACTGACTCTTAATTCCAGGAATCCTTAATAATAAAATCTAAAATGAGACTTGTTTTTCCATTCAGGACTTTTACCAATTAAAATAAAACGCTGGTCTCAGAAGTTTCAAATGACATCTCGAATAAATTGAAAGCAGAAAATTGAATCACTCTACCGAAATAATATTTTCTTAATTTCGATGTAATTAATAGCATTTGATTAAGAAAGAGAGAAGGATAAAATTTGAAACAATGAAAGCGACGAGGCTTCCCCCTAAACAGGATCCGCAACAGTCAGGATAAGAAAGTACCTAAATACATAGTAATCTATTTCCATTATATTTCATAGCAGAATATAATATTAGAAGGACTGTCAATCTGACTTATAAGTTCTATCACTAACTAACTAGCTCGTATCAAACTTTTGCCTGAAAATCTTCAGAGAATTTTCGATAAGACGTATTATATATTTAATACATTGTAATAATAAATTAATAAGGTCATTCACTACATCAATACTTCTAAACTAATAAGATATATGATATAAGTAAAATAATTTATGTATTTGACAAAATTATATAAGGGGCTTACTCTCCTGTAACGTGCGCGCTTAGCAATCCGAAAAATACGGGATCGATATCCCATCTGTCGGATTTTAAAAATAAATAAATTTAGGACTGGATACCAATTGGATTGAACGATTGTCTCACAAACGACTCTCGTGAGAATTGATCTGTGAAAACGTCTTTACATTGCGGAGATTTATATACTCCATTTTTGGAGTGGATCACTTTACAGCGTGTAGAACCATATGCTCCACTTTGGGCGCTGTCTGACAAGCAATTTTAGTGAAAAATATTTATTTAAGATATGTATTTACATGTGGAGATCCATTTTTATTTTACGAAAATACAGGACTGCATGCCCATTGGGTTAAGCGATTGTCTGACAAACAATCCTTTTTAAAAAAATATGTCAAGACGTCTTCACAATGCAGAGATTCATATACTCAATTTTCAGAGTGGATATGCTAAAGATACATATGCTTCACGTTGAGAGCGAACATGGTTCACAAAAAAAATCCAAGTGAACTTAATCTGCTATGCCAGAATATAAAGAAGAATATCTAGAACAAGTATATTTCGTATGATATAACCATAAGCCATATATATTAGTAGAAAAATCAATTTAAAAAAAAATAAACAAAAATTCACATAGAAAAACACGCATACAATAAATCTTACATATAAAAATGAAGAGTACATTTTGAGCAAATATTATTCATATGAAAGAACCATATAGCATCATTTTCAATGTTTCTTTTTGTTTGCAATATTTAAAAAAAAATGAGCGTTCAAAATGTTCTCCTTTAAATTTTGGCACATTGAAATAAGTTCACTTTCTAAATTTACTTCTCATATATAGTTTCTATACCGTTTGAAATAGATTTTATTTTCTCTAACGAAAATTGTTAGTAATTATTAAAAAAATATTATCAAATTCTAATAGAAAAAAGCTTCATTGATTGATTCAAGAACTCATTTTTTGTGAGTAATTAAGCAAGGGTTTTAGGACAGTTTCCCCCTGGATAATAATCCCTGAACACTTAATCCTCGTCAATAATTCCCAGGACAGAACGTTCTGTTTTAAAACCCCACAAAAGATACCGGGAAACCATAAATATAAAGTTACGTAATAATTAAATAAACCTTATTTAATATACCAAAGCCCCTAAAGTCTCCTCGGTAGCCGAAAGGTTAGCGTGGGCGCTTCGGAATCGGATAATGCCGATTCAATTTTCGTGTATGCTGAAATTTTTAAGATCTCAAGACCTAAAACTCCATACCTATTAATTTTCGCCATTATCTGACAGCCGATTTTCGTGAAAGAAAACTTAATAATAAGATTAGTTAGAAAATAATTAATGATTCTCGTCAAAAATGAATCTTGATAATGCGAGGATCAATATAATTCATTTCTGCAGTGGTCATTTAAACACTTTTATACGACAGTGGAAAAGAAAAAGGACGCAACTCTAAATTAAAAAAAATATATATTCGTAGCATTAAAAGGATGTAAGCTGATAACGCCGAATTAGCGTCTAAATTTAGCTTTTAAGTTTGAAAAAGGATACCATGTGAAATATACGACCAAGAAAAAACCTTCCACCTACTCAATTATAATAGTTTTTTTTTCTAAATTATTCATTAATTTAATATCATATTGAATAAATGTAATGGCAATCTTAGTTTTCAGACGCTTTAGGGTTGCTTCTGTGTATTTTTTTATTTGACTTTTTTGTCACAAAATCATCAAATTTGTTTTTTGTACCTCCTGTAGAATTTTTTCTATGTGGCTTACGGCCGTTTTCTTTTCCAACGTCGATGGACATATTGTTTAATTTTAGCAGTGGATATGGTTAAAAAAAGAAGCACATAACAGAATCTGTACTGTAAACTATTATGTCAAAGAAAATGATTTTTACTTGATAAATATCCTGTTACATAATTCACACGAATACGTTTGATAAGCTCCTACTTTACTAAGGTTGACGATTAATATAAAATTTAAGCCCTATATTCATAGATTGAATATAATAATAACTAATACTTTTTGTTGGGTTCAGCTATAATTCGATATTGTAATTTATCGGTATAAGAATTCATAATAGTAGCACTTACCAGAATCAAAATTAATTTCGCTGATCATGATCCATCTCGCTGCAAAGTAAAGATGTAATCTTATGTATTTTCCCACTCGATTATGCAGCTTGACAATTACATCTCGAGCTTGTTCTAAGACAGTGTCTGGCATGTATGAGTACTGCACTGGCTGACCATCGAACTGGGATCCGCCAATGCTGAAGAATGCCTTCACGTATTGGAATACCTGAGGATATAGAAAGTATAATACTTATGAAACAGTGTTCACCTTTATGCATCTTCTGTCACGATGCATGTTTGTTAACCAATTGCCAGTAAACTTACTGGCATTCAATAAACCAACATGGATAAAAAACGTTAAATATTTTTGCACTAATTTATTAAAAATTACTATCGCATCAATTTAATTCTAAAAAAAACATATTTCAATTGTATTTTATATGGCAGATAAAAATACAATAATCCTTTTATTTATATTGCAAAAAATCTAAGAAAAGTCCAAAAATGATTTATTTGTTTTCAAACTAAAACTCAACAAGAGGTTTATATAGATTCTAAATTATTTAAGAATGGTAAACTTCCATATGTGATATCACTGTAAGCAACCCGGGTTTTGCCTTTCGGTATCTTCAGGGTACATTATATGTGGGCAGTGAGCGAACATATAACGTACTACGTTACTACGTATTAAATAATGTGTATAATGTAGACACATTAAGAACGTAAAACAACGGATTAGCTTTATGAAAGATTTAATATCACACTAAAATAATTTTGACTGATGGTGCTTGATGGAAATTTATTAAAAATTCTAAATTATTTAAAACTGGTAAACTTCCATTTGTTCGCACACTGCCTACATATAATGTAGCCTGAAGATGCCGAAAGGCGACACCCGGGTCGCTAGCAGTGACCTCACATATGGATGTTTACCAGCTTTAAATAATTTGGAATTTAAAATCAAGTTTCATTAAGCACCATCAGTCAAAAATATTAATTGTTTTTATAAATATATATTTTGTAAAATTATCGCACCTCTATGAAAATATATTATACTATGTATCAAACTAAAATTTCAAAAAATATATAGTGAATGATAAAAACAACTATAAATAAGCTATAAGAGTATCGTTTATTACAGAATATCATTTCGTTATCTTAAATGTATAAACAATAAAGTGTATCTCGAATAATCTCAACTAAAAATTATCGTTGACTCGGAATACGGGAAAAAAACTTCACGATATCGAAACGTAAAATAAAGTTAATTGAAATCCGCGTGCGCTGAATAATTTTCTGAATGTGCTCGAATCCCACTTCACTTGAATTGTTTATGTTTATTGAAGAGAGAGGCCCCGGATTAAAGAGCCAGAAATTAAATATTTCCGTCATTGAGGTGAAAAATATATATTTAGATTGAAGGTAATGAGACAGAAATGAATTAAAAGCGCTTTCAAGGGAACAATTAAGTCGTTTAATTGAGGTCAGCTATGAAAAAATGTTTTTATACTAAATTTTCAATTAAAACTCTTATCTGAATTTAATTTATACAACTGATATAAACGATATCGGTATATGTTTACTTATCATTTGTATTCACGCAGCCCAAAGACCAATTAAGTTTGATTAATAAACCATTTATATTGAATGGTTCTTTAATTCCGTTGTAATATTGTTAAAATTTGCTTGTATTAACTTCAATGGTGCTTCAAATAATAACAAACTATGATTTATATCTTAAGAAATTACTATAATTTTAATAGTGTATTGAAAATTGAAAAGGCGAGTAGGATGAGAACGTTTAATCAAAAACATTTTGGTGCTCAATATTTTAATGATAAACACATTGTATTTTGACAAAAATGCTGACCAAATAACTAAGCCATATTGTACTTATATACTTAAGTCCACTTTTATTAAAAATTATACTAATTATGAGGTTTTACTCTAGCAATTACGTCACATAACAAAAAATGATTTATAAATTATCAACGGCCAAAAGATCATATAAAAAGTGTATTTAAAAATTATTATGAACCCAGACGACCATAAATTCAATAAAAATATTGATATAAGAAAGAGAATCAAACAAAAAATGCTTTGTTACATATTGCTAAAGTAAACTTATGTTAAGTAGAAATAGTAGGACATATAATTACTATTGTATGCTGTATACTCACAAATAAATCTAGATCGTGTGAAGATAATGCATATATTAGATAACAATGAGTTAATAATTATTTAACTTTTTTATTAAATTTAACGTTACAAGTTTAAAATTATGAAAATGATTTAAATTTTTTACCAGAGAAGGGGAGAGAATTAAATTAATGAAATAAAAATTCACTTAGTAAGCAATAAAAATTAAATTGAGTGGTTAAACGCAAAACACCACTGTCCGACAAGGGTATATCACGAAATAACAAATAAATTATGTAACGACATTTTATTATACCATGTTCGCTCCCAACGCGGAGCATATCGATCTACACTGTGATGATATCCACTCCAAAAGAGGAGTATATATGGATTTCCGTAATGTGAAGACGTTTTGAGACATTATTTTTCACATGAATTATTTGTCAGACAATTACTCAATCTAATGTTGATGCCTGTATTTTCAAATTTTAAAAATCAAACAGATGGGGAATTGAACCCGCATTTCCCGGATTGCACTCTATCAAATACGCTTGCCGGCGAGACAGTTAAATTTATGAAATAAAAATACAATATAGTTATAGATTGAGTGGTTAAACGAAAAAACACCACTCTCCGACAATTATAAATTCTATAATTACATTATTATTACAGCAGTATGTTTTATGTTCGCTCACCGTAGTGTAGCCTGAAGATGTCGAAAACCGAAACCCGGGTCGCTAACAGTGATCTCACATGTAGAAGTTTACCAGTTTTAAATAATTTAGAATTTAAACTCAATTTACATCAAGCACCATCAGTAGAAAATATTAATTATTATTATTTATTACAGTCAGTTTAACAATTTTTTATATTCATAATATGTTGTTATACACAATATATGAGACAATGTGGTTGTGAATTTATTCAAGATTGATACGATTAAGACGAGATATCCTAAAGACTTTGCTATGGGTATGCGCGTTTTTACGATTTAACTACTTAACTACAAACTTTTTTTTAAATGTTCACATTTGAAAAATCGGGTTCAATTTAAATGTCAATTTTCTAACTGTATATTTAGAAAAACATCGCATATTATATATTTTTTCATATTCTATTTTTTAAATATTGCATATATTTTTATTCTGATTGACAGAGATTTATTTATACCTTTCGAGGTTTGGTGATTCATATAAATCGTGGTAAAATAAAATAGCGCTTTACCTGAACGTGCTTTGTATACATGTTGTTGGTGTGCAGCAGCATCAGAGTGAAATTTCTGACTTCGGAAAACTCGAAAACAATTTCAACGTAGCGTCCTGTCACTCCAATTGTGTCGTTCCGCCAGCCGACCCACTCGTAACCTGTGAAAAATAAATACGAACAATATGTTACAATCTTAGTATATTTTACCGATTTGTCACAAAATACAACCTTATTTTTATTTAATTTATCAACATGCTTTTTTCAAAATTAGTTTTGTCTAACATAAAAGTATAATCGCCGTTTGCGAGATTTAAGGTAACGCAAATTATGGCTGTGGGAATATTTAAACTTACTTCAATTAGTTTCTGGACATTTTTTCAAACTCTATGGTTTATGTTTTTGATTTAATAACGCTTCCACTCATATTTCATCGTATACCATATTCGCTCCCAAAGTGAAGCATATGGTCACCAATATTGCAGGAACACGTATCTTGGTTTAGTAGTTTAACTCACTTTGTAAAGTATAGTTTTATTTTGTGCAATCTCTTGTATTATTACACAAAAAAATATTTGTACACGTTTAATTAACGTACAAATTAATGCCAATGAGCATTAATAATTCAAGAGATGGCAAAAAAAAAATCACACGTTACAAAATGATTTAAACAAAAAAATCATGATACGTGTTTCTGAAATATTGGCGACGATATAGATCTACACAGTGTGAAGATATCCACTCTGAAAGTGGAGTGAAGACGTCTTGACAGAATATTTTTCACGAGTATTATTTGTCAGACAATTGCTCGGACCAATGGGCATCCAGTCTTACATTTTTGGATTTTTTAAATCTGACAGATCGGGAATCGAACCAGCATTTCTCGGATTGCTAGGCTTGCACGCTACCATACACCACTAATTTTCAAAGGAAGTTAACATAACGTTAAGTTAATCCGCAAACCAGCCAACTCTATTTATGTAAAATGTTCAGGAGCAACAAAAAAGTATATTACTGCATGCATTTTACTGGCATATGCGAGTGACTTCACGTATTTCATTTTTTTCTGAATTCTGTGTACGATAGGAAAATTAAATCCGAATAGAGTGGCTTCAACATCGGTTTTTCGACAATGGGTGGACTGAGCTAGCTTGCAGATAAAGCAATCGGTATATGAAGCTATATGGTTGAGCACCACGATAAAAAAATATATTTCTATACACTCAATTATAAGTATTTTTTTAAGCAAATAGTACAAATTTTCTATCATATTTGATTTTAATAATTAATATTTTCGACTGATGGTGCTTGATGGAAATTGATTTTAAA
>JAGVSQ010015503.1:0-10121 GCA_022683975.1 Rhyacophila evoluta
TTCTCGTTCGCCGTAAGATTTTGCAATTTTTTTAAAAGCTACAAAATTATCCTATAATATCGACTGTGGGAAGGAAGAGGGACATTACCCACATAGAATAAACTTTACAGGAGGCACAAAAAACGTTTATTTAATGATGTTGATCCAAAGCCAAAACATTACATAAGCACAGACTTGAATTGCATGAAGATTAAAACTAGTGTTTTATTTACTCAACTTGATATTAATTTAATGATTTATTTTTAAAAAAAACGAATAAAATTGATTGGGTAGAAGCCCTTTATCTGGTCCCAAAATTTACAGACGTTGATCAAACTCTTACTCTTCGACACTAAAGAGCACGTAAATACAGTGAGAGTATCACTCATGACAATGCAATACCTCGTATACCACACGAGAAAAGTTTATAGAAGATGAAAACAACTCTCTGTTATCACTATCAATAGAACAAATTCCATATTCTTTTATGTCACTATCATATTAATTGAATTATTTTTTTATAATATCGACATTATATAATACGGAGTTTGATTGATTAATTGTTTTACGTATCGTATAAGAGTTATTTCTTTGTCATAAGTGATATATGATTTGTATATATTACAGTGTTTAATAATTTAAAAATATTCACAAAGTATTTTTCGATACATTGATTAAGTCGTTAATTCGGTCATAGTTGTTCAGTCAGCCCAAAATAGTAGCATAGGATAATTTTTGTATCTTTAATTGTACATATTTTTTCTGAAGATTTCGCTGAGGTAGGATTTATCAGGGGAAGCACTTTAGAAGAAAATTGCTGACGGCTCTCCTGCGAAGCGAGAGAGAAATTTAATTTCGAGGCTTAGCAAAAATTAATGCGAAGGCATGTAATAATTCAGATTATGTTTTGCAGGTGAGCTTCGTTACACCAGAGGCAAAGACGGCCCTCCCTCTGAGAGGGAACCAATAGGTGAATAGAATGAATAGGACGCAAACCTCTATACTCGTTGCTTGCAATATATCAACTGTAGAACGTAAAAAAGACGTAACCTATCAGAAAAGCTTTTTTCGATAGTCACAATATAATCATATACAACTTGATTCGCGTTCTATCAAAACGATCTAAGCTGTAAATGTCGAAGAACTATTTAACTTTAAATTTTGAAAAAATGATGACCTGTAAAATTTATAACGAGGAAAAAAGACTTCTACTACATCAATTCATTCGTTTCTTAACCTTTTAAATGCCGGAATATATTTATATAGCGAGGCCCAAAGTGCCGGCAATGCATAACGACACGTTTTGGTTGCCCAACGAAGCCCTTTTTAAAATCAATAAAATGCCGATAATTCTTGACAATACGATTTGTCTTCATATTTCATTATGATTCCAAAACAGTAAATTTTGGCTAGATATTGAGTGGTAAAGTACAGCGCAGATACGCGCTCATTTGCTACGGCTGGTCTGTCGTGTACAGGATTATAGAGCGCGTTAACGCGCTTATGGCATATAACCGGTTAAATAATTTATTAAATTTGTAAAAAATCGGATAAATAAAGCACCAATACTTGGCTGGCTATATACAATCTATTTAATCTTGTAAATCATTTGTGATTATTTTAAAAGTTGGCAAAATTGCAGTGCAAATGACATTTTCATTTTCCACGTCGTTACTTTAAATTATTTATGAAATGAATATCAGATTAGGTAAATACACCACCAGCTTCAGTTTTTACGAAATACAAGATTGTGTATAGTTGATATTCTGATTCGGCCTAAAATCATTAAATACACGTTTTTGCCTTCTCTAAAATTTGTTTTATGTCCGTTAAATCCATTTTCTTTTCTAAATTCGATATGTACAATATAATATAATAATGTGTACATGTACGTCATTGTGAGTAAAGTAATGCAATTTGTCACACAGTAAATTGAGCTTTTGCTTAATGTTTAAGCTAGGGAAATCAACAAACTTTTCATACGAATAAATGCGATCATTTTTTTGAGATTAAATTAAGAGAAAATTACACTTTTTAATGAGAAATAAACATGGCTGATTAATTAAAGTTTTGAATTCTAAACAACCATAACTCATTGTTCGCGATAACATTGTAGCCACCATAGTTTTGCGTCTTTTTGTCTGGTACTTTTTCAACATCATGTATAATGAATAGAAAAGAAAGCTTGTTTAAAATTATATAACTTTTTATCTAAAGTAATGAGAAATTTTCTTTGTTTCTGTACCGGTTTTCTCTTTTTTTAAAACATGCAATGTTTAAAATAAAAAGTAAATCATCGTACTAGATATAATAAGCAGTGAAATATCTGGTTTATTGATTTTTAATCAATCTTAGTTTTCGATAGACATTCCGGTTGTAGCACCAATATTCGAACAATTCTTCGATATACTATTGACATATGAACGTGAAAATTATGTCACTGCCGATATATCTCTGAGCAACACTTATTTTGCGATATGTTTGAGTTGTACCAATGCAAACATAAACTAAAATAACAGATATTTTCTTCACTTCTTAAAATATTTCATAGAAAAACAACGACAAAGCGTAAAATCAAGAAAACTCTGCAATACACTGAGACACCTTTATCTAGAAGTCTATTGATTGATCATTATAACTTCATTTACAGAAAAAAAAACAAAATTATGCATTACTAAAATAACAGAAAATGAATTTATTTATACGTTGAAGGCACAATTTGCAATGGACCAATGTATATTCAATTTATATAATGTTGTAGCGTTATTTGATATAACGAATAAATACTCGGGTGAAATTGCTGAAGTTCGAGTTCGTATAAACAACCATCGTGTATCTTCGAGTTAAATCGTATAAGTTCGGTATCGGGTAAGCAAAGCCGAAGTTTAAATATGAATCAAGGCAGCATATGTTTGTATTATCTAAAAAGCTTTTAAAAAAGATACGTAACAAGGTCGTTCTACCATTTCATAACAGACATCAGAGTTTAAAATTTATAAACATTTATATCGAACATGAATTATTAATAAAAAAAACTACATAGTAATTATTAAAAGAAATGTTGCCAATGTTAGAAATCTGTAAATACGTTATTATAATAATAATATTTATCTAATCGAGATTTATAAATAAATATATTATTAATAATCGTGGCAACATTTAATTAGATTAAATATATCCAATATTTAGCCTTTCATACTTATATTAATAGATTTCTTTTATTCGTGTGACTTTAAATCAATTTGATGCAAAATGCATTGACTTTCAAATGCTATACGACAATATTATTGGGTATAAAATTTAAAATATTTAAAATTTGATTAAAATTCAATCCCCATCAGCTACCCTAAGTCGATTGTATGTGATTGTATTTTATCGGGTGTTTTGAATAATAATATATGGCGTTCATTTCATATTTTAAAAAGTATTTATTTATGGTATTCATAAACAATAATATATTTTTAAAATATATTATTATTCTTAATAAATAATTTATCATACTACGACAAGTTTTCAAAGTTTTGCGTTGTCAATAGCAACATAATAATTACTAAGCCGATACAATTATTTTGAAAAAAAAACTAACATAGCTACTATAGAATATACAGTGTTGCAAGTCGTTAGATAATATTTCCTGGAACAATTTGTAGTATAGAGTTTTAAAACATCTGGGATATATTTTTTAATTGTAAGAAAATAATTTAGATTTTAGTATATGTTATTAGTATTTTTTAAGAAATATAAACACATCAATTTCATTTATTCATTTGACTTCACAAATAATTTTGGTGTCAACTTTTTTTTTCGATTTTATTATTATTTATGGTATTTTACTATATTACTGAAAAATGTGCAGTGAACGCGAATATGTATATTTATTCACATAACTTACATGCTATAATTCTTTGTTTTGTATTTTTGACAGTTTAAAGAAAAAATAAAATGTGTTTAAAAGAGCTTACATCCGTAGTGCCTAACTGTGCGATGAAGATGGAAAAACAAAAATCGATCATGAGAGTAGAAAATATTATATCTTTAGGTATTAGATACAAAAAAAAAATATTATTACTTGAACTGCATTACTAGTAACATTACTGAAATTTGGGGTAACTTTGAACCATCTCTACAACATCAGTCAAAATACGTTTCTCTCTATTTCATGTTTGTGTATCTGATAATAATTCACTCAATAAAGAGACTGAATTTATAAGAAAACATCTTCCGTTTCATATAGCAAATACCACCAATTTCATAGTATAGGTTATATCCTGAGGATGCATGTAATTAAATTAACTAAAAGGTTTATTCTTTTGGACTGAAAGGAAAAGGGAGAGACCATGACTGATATAGATCGTTTGTGTGTAAATATTGCAATATTCCTGAAACTGCCGTTCTTTGGTGTCAACCTCTGAAGACAACTGGATCTATAGTCCTGGAAATTTGATCAAGGTTTCAAAAGAATATACGCAATGGATGCGGTATAATATTCTGGAATAATTCAAACAAAATGGCTAGTAACGTGCATTGTCGTATAGTATTCATCTGCTTCATTCATGGAGTAAAGATGAAGACAGACGTCCGAAGAATCAGATTTAAAATACTTGAATCTATACACATCTTTGATTTGATATAAACGTTACATGTAAAGAGAAACTTATTATCATTGATGTCAGATTGAATAAACAGAATTACCCGAAATGACAGTAATAAATTATGAAATTTATTTTTAAACAATCGTAAGTGCGTAGGATGTTTCAATTCTAATATTTGACATATTATAACGTTTTAGGATAAAGAAATATATGTTATTATAGTGGTACCACTGTGGGCTTGGGTTTTATCATCACCACCACAAACGCGACAATGCAGGGTGAGTCCTGGCTTTCAAGCTTCTTCCATCTGCCTCTTTCCGATGCAGCTGTTTTCCAATTTGAGACCACAACATCCATCGATAACCTTATCAGTCTCTATAATCAAGACCTGGATCTTATACATCTAGACATTTAGGTATTTTTTCGTTGTTTTTGTTTTATTTTAATCATAAAATAAACAACCTAGACTTTCAATTATGATGTTCTGAGTTAGCATCTTTTTATAACCAAAAATCTCAGCAATATATCTTTTTCTTTTCCAATTGTTGCTGTCTTCTATTGCTTAGTTCTAGTTTTAGTTTTTATTTGAAGATATTCAAGATCCTAACGTAGGTGATCTCCATCTTGAAAAATGTCTTTTAAAGTTCTTCTTCTTTTAGAGAGTACTGTGTAAATCAAGATATCTTGAGTGTTTTACCGTAGTTTTCATACTTATTGCAAAGGATTGACATTTGTGTAAGATATATCAAGAATTTTGGCCAGGTTATTTTTACCAGAATCTGTAAAGAAAGCTATATCCTGCTAACAGAAAAAAAATGTGAAAAGATACGAAAAACTTTGTCGATTGAGAATTTTTGGAAAAGACTAAAGCGAGAATCTGTGAACAAAAACAAAGATGGTCTACCGAATGAGTCATATTTGATAAATATTTAAAACAATATCCATCTAACCTCACTTTCATTCACGTGGAAGACATCAACTCCCCAAGTTATTTTATTAAACACGTCCATTTTCCTCCGTTTTGGCATCACCATTGGCAGGCGATATAAGAGAGTACTGTGATAGTATTTAAGGCGTTTCAAAGACAATTATTGAATATTAAAGACCTAAATAGAAGAAATTAGGGGTGCATTTTCAAAGTGAACTTATTTCACTGTGCCTAATTGTAAGAAAAACATTTTGGAAAGTATTTTTTGTATTTCATTTTTTTTAATGTCTATTTTTGAATTGATTGTGTATACTAGTTTACGTGCATAATGGTTTGTTTATACAAAAAAATACTTGTTCAGAATCTTTAATTTTAAATTTTGTCATAATGGAATAAGCACTTTTTGATCAAGTATTTTTGTTATGAAAGAATTAAATGTCATGTTTTTCAGTGTTTATTTTTTAGTTGATTCTGTATACTAGTTTACGTGCATAATGGTTTGTTTATACAAAAAAATACTTGTTCAAAATCTTCTATTTTAAATTTTGCCATAATGGAATAAGCATTGTTTGGAAATATACCCCTCAAATACGTTACTTAATACTGTTCATATTTTACAGTGCAAGACCAACGGATAGATCTTTACATGGAATTGGAATAAATGTTATGGAAGACAGTATGAATATGAAAAATATATTTATGTATACTGTTTTCGTTTGTGATTTTGTTTACGAATTCATAAATTGTGAAATATTCAGGTCATTTTCCTATTTGTGGACTCAAATAAAATATAATATATGTGTACAGTTGAAAAGATGTGAACATATTTACGGTTGGGATTTTATTATGACTAGTAAAAATGAGGTTGGATGTTTTGAAAGCTAAGACGCAGTGTTGCTATTTTACAAAAAATATATTTCGGACGGTAGAAAAACATTTGAAATTATATTATAATAAATATAGGTAAGTATTGTAGTTATGAATAGTATTTATATGGGGGAATATGCACCAATTAATATCGAAACGTTTCTGACTATACTAACTACAAGACGTGTTCATATAATATCTTAAAAACATTGTTTTAATTTTAATAATTAATTCTTTACAATAGTTTGGATAAATTAATAAAGTACAGTAAAAAGCCGATTGTCTGTAGAAATGAAGGTTTTTTTTTTAAATATAATTATATATCGTCGTATTACTGGCAAAAGACGTTAAAGTAAAAAACGTAAGTTTTGAGATAATCTAGATTTAATGTGTGTGTCTCTCTATAAAATACACATTTCGACAATTTCTTAAAATATAATGTATTATTTGATAGAAATTGTCGTAAAATGTATTTAATAGAGAGACTCAAATATTAAAACTCGATTATCTCAAAACTCACTTTTTTACTTTAACGCATATTGCCAGTAATACGACGGTATATAAGTTTAAACAAATACTTTATTTTATGTTTTTTTATACCAAAAAAAACACTCGTTTGCAGTTGATTTCAATACAAAATATTGTTCACATATTTAAATATTATTCAAAATTTTTGATTGTTTATAATGTTCATTTGGAAAGTGTAGCACATAAATGTACAATGTGAACATGTTTACATCAGAAATAGATTGTATAAATCTCCGTGAACATTATTTAACTTAATAGATTATTTTTATCTATTGGGTATCAAATATTCAACCTAGATACTTTAAACGTCAAAAAAATCACCAGATCTGTGGGATTCGAGCCCGCAACTGAAGTGTTTTCGTTTATCTTTCCACGACGTGTATATTTTCAACAGTAAAATTCATCTGATTTTTTTTAACACGAACGAATATTTTTTTTTAAATATCTGATAATTAAAAAGGACTACTGAAGATCGTGGTCGATTAAATCCCAGATAATCGGTGTTTTTCTGTAGATACGTATCTCTTATTTATTTTTTTCGTCAGATACTAAAAATAATTCTTTGTATAATATTAGTAAAAAAACACTAAAATATTTTAATTATTTATTATACATCATTTTTTACTGCTTATTCATGTTTAACAGTCATATTAGGTCAAACAAACTAATATCTATCAGAGAATGTTACGTATTAATTTTTTACAATTGATGAAATTCATATTGTTTTAAAAATATAATACGTACCTATATGGCTGGCAGACAACTGACGGTAGATAAAAAAATTGTCAATATAGTTTTTGTTGAAATAATTATAATCCTTATAAAACTTAAAATAAATTCAGTTATGTTATATTTTTATTTAAATATATTTAATAGTGTGTAATGTTCAGTGTTGCACGTTATTGATATACTGAAATTCGAATATAAACATTAGAGAAACGTTTAAACTTTGTAATGAACAAGGAACGATTTAGACCAAGAAGTTTAAGCACAATTATAAATATGTAGAAAGAATTAGACGTTAAAGTATATACATTTAATTGTAAATTATCATTAAAACGCATTTCATACAAGCTATTGACACTTGTTACAAATATAACTATGTAAAAAATGTGTTTTTAAATATCAAGTAATTTAAGTGTGTCAATATTTTTTAAGATATACGTTTAAATAGTTTGTTAAATTATTAAAATATATGAATGTTCACATAACTTTGGCTTTTAATTTGTAATTATACTGGACTCTTTACACGCTGGATACGTTTCACGCAAAACCGTGTAACAAGTATTCTTAAATAAATAATAATGGTGGATAGATTTTCGTGTATAAAAATTAATAGATATCAAAAAAGTTTTATATGGCAAAACATTAATAAACCACACAGATTACGCTAGGCGTCCGTGACGTCTGACGGATTTCAAACAACTTACAGTACTGTTCGTGTTATTCTTCACCGTGTAAAAAGAGTCCAGTGGATAGTTTAATTTCTTCTTTGATATGTTGTATAAATTAACAGAAACAAATGTTATTGGATGTAAATAATGATATTATTTAAGCAAACTCGAAATGTTTCAACATGTAACACTCTAAAGCTGTACATTGACCAAAATTTATACTTTAATATTACGAAAAAAAATCTACAATAATAGTTATATGACGACCGCATTGACCCTGTCAAATAATCTCAAAAATATTTAGAATTATTTCAGTTAAATCTCTGGGTTGAACGTTGAAGATAAAATAATTCAATTAAATAGTGTAATAATCAATATACTATGAAACGTAGCAAGTAGTAATCGAAAGCTCATAAAATAAATATTTTAAAAATGCTGCCCGCGGTTTTCGAGCATATTATACTAACGATATATCAAATTAAACGCTGCTCTAAGAGATGATTTAATACTGTGTATTCGATTCTTTCAAATTGAAGTGACAATTTCGTTTGTTATCAATCACACAAAACGACACTTTATCATCGTTTGAACTGTTATTATCGAGTAAATATTTTGTTTTATATGATTAATTAACATTTAAATAACAATTCTAACAAATTAATTACAGCATCAGAAAAGTGTAAATTTATAATTATATAAATAAAATTGATTGTTTGAATTAATAACAACTATTAATACTATACAATCTTGTATGTATGAAATGTATATATATTTATAAATACAGGGAGAAAATGTTGCATTAAAAAAACTACTACAGTTTTAACACTGAAGACATTTCTCGTGCTGATAATAAAAATAAATATATATAGAATTTATAAAGAAATATTTTACTAAGAAATATTTTTAGAATATAGTTTTGACATCAGTCATTTATATGTAGTACGGTGGTTCTAAAACATTAAAAACAAATATAAAATTCAGTTAATATTATTAATATTTAAATAATTTCTATTCATCGAATTCTTTTTCAATTAATTATGCTACGTAAGATTTTATTTTAATAAGGTAAAAATAATATTGAAATTCAACGCAAAATATTCAATTGATGAAATCAATTATAATTAATATTTTAAATTAGCTAGCAGATAAAACGTATATTGTTATACATCATTGGTGTCATCCCTCAGCAACTGTGTGTATTTTTATGTATTTTTTTTTCTTTTTATGATATTTAACCTAAATCATTAAAGGATGTAAAAAATGAATAAAAAATATTGCTTGATATGAAACAAATTGAGACAGCTCTGGAACAAAATAGTATACTGTCTCAAGAGGGCAATCAGTTTCAATTATAATAAATAATCCCAAATGTTTGCTTATTGTGAATTTGTTATAGATTTTGGATTTTTTTATTAGAACGGAATGTACAGGATCACTCATAAACATTCTCTCAACTTTAAAATAAAAGCAACAAAAAAACACTGATATACCAACGTTTTAATTTTACTTTTAAAATAAAACAACATTTAAACAACAACTCACTGTTATAACGTAGTAAAAATATTATTAAAACATAAAGATTATTTTAAAAGGCATATTAAGTGTTTTAAGATAATGTATCGTTTTAGTTTATTCGCGCCAAGCTGGCACGAATGTATTATATTTTATTAGTTTACATCAAAACAGCACTTCTTAAACATTGTAAACCGAAATTATTAATTCAACAAGAAACACATTCGTTATTATTTCAAAATTTAAACATTCAATTATTGAATATATGAGTTGTATAGATGCATAACCGCCACTATCCATAAATTTCAATTTTTGAGATAA